>JBAJNP010007909.1:0-11091 GCA_036877545.1 Yasuhikotakia modesta | reverse complement strand
TGTGTGTGTGTGTGTGTGTGTGTGTGTGTGTGTGTGTGTGTGTGTGTGTGTGTGTGTGTGTGTGTGTGTGTGTGTGTGTGTGTGTGTGTGTGTGTGTGTTTCCTGCAGCTGATGACACTGAGATCTCGTTTGATCCTGATCAGATCATCACAGGCATTGAGATGATTGATGAAGGGTGGTGGAGAGGATATGGGCCGGATGGACATTTTGGAATGTTCCCAGCTAATTACGTAGAGCTTATTTAATGTGGCTCAGTGCAGCTCAATTCAGATTGGCCTACACTGATTTGTCCTGCATAGATTTAACAAATCTCTGCCCTATGAGCAAAATGGATTCAGTATATATGATTGAAAAGACTAAAACTAAAATCATGGACCAAAAGAATGGTAATCATGTGAGGGGGTGGGGGTGTTTAAAATTAAGAATATTCCTTACTGTATTAGTATTTTTTTTTAATTTCAAGCTGTCTAATTTTACAAAACCATACTCACTGATTTTGAGTATTCTGGCAGGTGACCTAATAATTGCTGACCACGCAGGAATAATCAATATAAAACATGAAAAAGATTTACTGTATGCCCGTGACATCATTCCTGTGACACGCAAATATGCTTTAGACTGATCCTTTCCTCAAAGTTTTTTGAAGGCATTTCCTTTAAGCATTTCAAGCGCAATGATTTCCACAATATCTTGCACTTTTTTAATTATTCATATTTTGTTAAGATGTTTGGTGCAGCTGAGTTTGTAGTTGTAGTAGAACATAATGGTCCTGTTTTGCCTTGATTTTTGCCTTTATTTTTCTCCACAAGACCGGGTTGCTTGTTAAAGAAACAGCACTGATATTTTGGTGCAGTGTTTACTGAGGTCAGACTGACTTTAATAGTGTAGTTGTTATCACCAAAACTCAGTCTGCATGGAAAGTTACTTTGAAACCTCTGTACCACAACTTTCCTGTCTACTGAGAAACATGGAGAATATTAATACTGTGATCTTTAGGTTTCAGGGAACCTCAGTTCTTTCATCTTACTGCCTTTAAGTCTCAGGTTAGTTCTGTATTAACCCACGTGTGGATTTGATGCCTGCTTGCTATTGATTCGAGTGGATTTCCCAAGACTCAAAGAAAATCATATCAGTTGGGTTTTGGCTCAAAAATTGTTATTCTTCGCATACACACTTTTACTGTTAGTGCTGTGCCAATATGTGAGTGGGGGAGGAAAAAATGTATTTTGAGGACATTTTCAAAGTTTTCATTTTTCAAGACCCATATTGAAAAACATCAAAATGTATAACGGTGATGTTGTTAGAGGTTGTGAATCTGGACAATGTTGTAACTTCCATTACAAGAATAAATAAAGAGTTTAAAGATGGAATAAAAGTTTCTTTGGGTTTTTGCCTCTGATACAAGTTACACATTTTGTACATTTTTATAAACCTAGAATTCTCTAAGTTCTTTTAAAATTCTACATTTTACCAATAAGTGCAACATACAGCATATACATTAAGTATGATAATAAAAGTTAAACTTTTGTTAGCGGTGAATTGACTTTCAGGGCCCAGTCTTTTGACATGGGGGAATGTAGTTAAATGTCCCCAAATGTTACAATTATGAGTACATTTGAATGTACACTCAACAAAAGTTTCATACTGACTAGTTTATCATTAAAATGTGTACAATTATAACCACTACGTTTTTAAGTGAACAAATGGAGACCTGATCAATAGTAATGTTAATTGGTTAGATGTTGAAATGTTAATTAAATCCCTCTGGCACCACTTATTCTACATATTCTTACATTCACTTTCACACTTCTTGACAAGGTCATTGTGTTGTTCCTCTTTCAGTGTTAAACAAGTTTCTTGTGTCTAAATAGAAACTATTTAAGCAGTTTAAGCATTATTTAGTCTCAAGTACATTTAGAGGAAGACTACTTTGGAAATTGTAACTATGCAGAAAATAAAAATAAAAGGTCATTGGTTCTATGGTACATCTGATATAAACATACACAAATGTCAGAGAATATTTTTCTCATGCACTGTCCTTGTCATTTATGGCAAATTCTATAACTTTGTAACCTGCATGTGCCACACACCGAGTTTCCTGGAATCAGAAAAATCAACATGACGGTTTGGGGATTTTTTTTTCTTTTGCTTGATCACCCCCAGTTTCATTTTCAGAAGAAAAAAGAGAAAAGACTGTACTTTTCCCCCTGTTCAGAGATGACAATCTTGTTTTTAACTGAAATTCTAACTGATGTTTTGCAATCATTCAGATTACGTTTCACCTATTAATCGTTTTTTCCATCGATTCCACCTCATATCCCATAAACACTGCTTTTAAAAGATGTGGTATTTATAGAAACTGGGAGGTAACTGTTGGGCATAGGGTCGTGATCTATTCAAACACAATATCAACTTTATTTTGAAAGGGGAAGCAAGAAATGTCTTGATGGAAAATATTGTCTCACTTCTGCAAAAGACAGCAGAACTTCTTGCAGGCCAGACCTGCAGTCTTTGCTGACTGATTGTCAGCTATATTTCTGACTGAGTAAAGCTTTTCATTTGAATTGGAAGATGAATCATAGCTTCTTGCTATTTTTCTTGTAGAAATATACCAAGTGTTTTGTAAATGAGGAATTTCTTTAGCTAAATCCTGGCTAGATTTGTATTGATTGATTGATTTGGATTATTTGTAATGTTTGTATTGCGTGCCACCAAATTGACTAACTTTCAAATTTGGATAAACTCTGACTTCATTTCTTTACTTGGCCTGCTGAGAGACAGATTATGATCTGTGTCCCATGAGACCTTGTAAGCAAATATTTTCTTTGAACTGAATATCGACTCAATGTAAAACTCTTCCTTGCTGAAACCAAACTTCTGAATCGAGTCACACCACACCACACATAACATGAGTTTGTTTGTGTGTTATTCATTTAATTCCTAACACAACCATTGTGTTCCTGCGCTAATATCAAATCATAGTTAACCTGTAGTTGTCATGTGATGTGTAGTAGAGCCTAATATCTAAGATAAGTTACATTTTTCAGGAATTGCGTAATACATACTTTTTTAAATGAGATGTAATAATTCTACAGAATAACAGTGCAAACATATTCTACATGTACAATAATTGAACATTAATGTACAGGACACTGTGCTCAATAAAGTCATGGCTGAAGGGTTTTGTGTCACACCTGTAACCAGCCATAACTTATTGAGAAAACAAATAGGAAAAAAATTATTAATTTTTTGATGTAAGCCATTGAATGTCAAGCCTTTATTATTTTTTTATACTATTACAATTAAACACTATTCCACTGAAATTAATTAGTATTACTAAAATTTTATGTGGATATTGTGTCTTTTTTCAAGTTAATTTAAATTTCTTTATATAAATTGTATTATTTTTATCATAAGACAGTATTTACCAATAATGTATAAACTTTATACCACCCATATAGGAAATAAGAATTGTATGATTTATTTTTATTACTATATACAGTATCACAGTTTATACAGTACCACATCTTTCGTTGATGTACCATTGAGTTTATTGATTGAATGTGCTGTGTGTGAAATGGCACATTATTGTCTGTTGGAGAATCTGCTCCTCTGTTCCCAGGACAGTGAGTCAAATCAAACTCAACAAACTGTAGGCCGATATGACCAACCTATCACACTTCTTGGTAACTCCTAACGTCTGTTTCAGTCGGGCTGGTGCCCCTCCACACCTCAGTTTTTGTTCTTACCCCTCTGTGTCACTTTTTATCTTTCACTATTTCTCTCTCTGACATCAAGAAATGGGGAATTTCTCGTCTCTAAATCTCTGATCTTCCACTCTCATGTAAAACTAGCTTTTCTCCAGGTGACTCACTTGTGTGCATTAGCCGCTTCCTCACATCTGCCTACTCAACTGTTACAGGTTTAGATTATAGTCACCAATATAATTCTCAACAACCCTCAGCACAGTTAAATATTACAGGCTGCGGGTTTTTAGCTAAAGTTGTACTATATATATGAGAAGGGCAGGAATGAGAAGTCTGTGCTGAGAACTGTGTACTTTTAATTGCTGATTTTGATGTTTCTACATTGCTCAGCATGACAATCTGCTGTGAGGAGCACTAATGGCACAATGGCACTAATCTGTTGGTCATCTGAGGGAAAACAGGTGGAAAAACAGGTGCCAAAAAAGGTTTTGTAAAGGTAGATTTTTGTTAGACTTGGTTTAAGGTTTAAACTAGGGCACTGGCATGCTGATCCAAGTGTTTTTATATCAAGTTGCTATATGGTTGCTGTAGTATTCTGGGTGGTTGCTAAGGTATTGTTAAGGTATTGAGGTATAATTAATTTACTTACATTAACCTTAATACTAAGGATTTGTATTAGTAACAGTAACTGTGATATGTGTCTTAACAAATACCTCCACTTATTTTATTATTACAAAATGGAGACCACAGAGAGCCAAAGTTTTCGAAATAGTACCGCAACACTAATATTTGCAGCCATATTGCATTTTATAGGCAGCTGGTCAAAAAACCTATCTGAGATGCCTTAAGTCCATCTGATACAGAACAGTCAACCATCTGACAACCACCTGAGATATTCTGAAACTGTGGTGTGATCTCATATTGAGTAAAACCTAAATCTCTCCGACTAAATATGTCATAAATTCCATTTCCATTTGTGATATCAACACATCACACATCAACACATATCAACAGGCATGTGAGACATTTCATGTCCTTTACAGAAAGAAATAAACTTTATTCATAATACAAACTGTCCTAGTGTGATTTTAAGAATGGAGGTAGGCAGAGCTGAGATGTTCATACTCTCGCTCCCAACAGCGGGCAGAACGGATGTTTTGTCTAATATTTTACCTGAGAAACTATCTGAGCAATTGGCTATGGGCTGAGCGCTGTTATTGTGACATTTAAAGGTTAAATACGATTAAATGTCAGGGACTATCCGGGCAGGTAAAAAAGAGGCCCCATCCATAAGCGAGACGATCCGAAACTTCATCAGAAAGACTTCTTCAGCTCCTCATCAGAATATCAGAGCAGAACACAACATTTAACTGCTTCAAAACAAAGACAAATGTTTTTTTCTCATCTCCAGCGGCATGGTGGGGCTTTCCAGTGTTCTTTTTTATAACTCATATTACATATGACAAGCGTACACACTATATAATCACAGCTGATTTACAATAAACTGAAAGTGGTGTGATGTTAGTGTTTTGTCTTTAACAAAAAAATGGTGGTGGGCCAGTCCACAACATTTTAAAATCACATTCCTCACTATCATCGTACAGCATTGTTGCTAAATCATTGTTTATAATCAAGAAAACTGTTGGTTGGTCCTAACATGGAACATTCTCAGAATGTTGACTAACGTTCTCTAAACATTTAAAGTATCACAAAATGTTTAAGTACTTGCTTAAACCGTTTTCATTTTATTTTTAGTAGACCAACATTGTCATTAGCCAACATTCGAAAAATGTTTGCATAAAACTGTTATTTTATTGTTAGTGGATTGTTTGCAGAATTAAACAACAACAAAAAAGCTGGACATTTAAAATTAAAATTACTTAATGTAAACATTCTTACAACCTATATTGTTAGCAAGGAAAGCTAAAGGAGATGAATGACGTCTTAATCTGATAAATGCCTGTTTCTCAGAAATTCTCTGTATGACTCTTTTTATGATAATATCTGCACTGATGTATAAAACATTTGTGATGCAAATAGCCTATAAGGACATTTTTTATGCTAGCAAATATTTATCTCATTAAGTCTTTCCAGAGCATGATGTCATGAGTTTATTTCTCAGCACACATGAAATAGCTTTAAGACTTTGTTGCTTTAAATGAATATAAACCAAATATATATGCATTATTTAATATAAATTTAATTTAATTTAGTACTTAATTATTAACCAATCTTTTAAATGAACATGAATTTATATTAATGATAAAGTCATTATTCTGATTTAAATTTAGAAAGTTACTTAGTTGCCTTTCGCAAATGTGGTTCATATTAAAAGTAATTTGTTGCTAATATTATAGTTATGGTAATTGTCTTTGTTTTGCTCAGCAGAGATATGCCCCTTTTTGTTTCCTTTTGCAGTTTCCGAGGTGTTGCTTAGCGCAGTACTCTGTCCTGAGTTTCATTTTCATAATAAACACAATGGGAAATCTAAGAACAGTACTTTTATCATAGCTCTGCCTTGGCATCAGGCAAACCCCTATTTGCACATTTCCAGGAGATGAAACATTTGTCATTTTAATCCAGCAAGATTAAAAAACATGTCACATTCAGGATGTGACCAAATATCACTTCAAAAAAACAATCAATGAAAATCGATATTAAAAACAGGCTACATTTTAAATTCAACAAACTGTTAAGGGGGGCCTCAAGATGACTTAAAATTATGCAAAACACTATTACTTTTAACACTTATTAAGACAAAACACTATTACACTTCTTGTACTACTATTAAAAAACTAAAATATTTCATAGTGTTTTCTGTTGTTTTATAATAAATACAAGTACAAATATAAGTAATATACAATTTATGACAAGGAATATTTTATGAAGTACAAACTGTGAATGAGCTTCAAAAGTTGCTGTGGAATAGCTGGATTGTGGTCTTGAAGTCAAAAGTCATAAATACTGAAATGACCTAAATAGACAGAATGTTCCTAAAACATGAATAATAATGTGTTGCAACATGCTGCGACACATGAACGCAGTTAATCTCGCATTAAACCGTTAACTGTAATTACCTCGCTATAAAACTCAAAGTCCCAAGGTTCCTCTTTTCACAGAATGAGGAAGTAATGCAGAACTTGTTGTCCAATGAGAGACACAAAGATGAATCTCACAAGTGCTAGAGGATTTCGAAAGCTCGAGCAGAAGAGCGAGCTGTCAATCAGTGGCCAGAAGAGACTCGCGGGACGCTCGCTACAATAAGCCATATTCTGTGCGAGGCGCTTTATTAAAATGGGTGAGTGTTTTTTCATCGATTATATCACTTTTACTACTACTAATAAATCCTATTTATCTGATTACATCTTAACATGCTAGATTAAATGTGTTGGCATTTCTATGGTCGGCTGTAAAGTTTAATGGTGTACTGAACGATCTACTGTAAAGGGTTTTTGGGAAATATAGTACGTTTCCAAAAAGTTTTTTGTTTTACATTTAAAACAATATGTTATGTGTTACCATCAGAATAATTACATATACTTTTTAAATGTGTATTTCATGTCATTATCTTGACAAGAACAATAAGGTTCCTTACTGCGTTGTAAAGCTATAGCCTATATTACAGGTGTGATAAAGAAGCGAGCCTACATATTTCTGTAATTTTAGTCATTTAAATGACAGTAATGAGAACTAGATATGAGTAACCTTAACAAGTCGTGTTCGTTAAGGAAGTGGTTTAGAGAAATAGCAACACATTGCTGTTAAAGCGTAAAACCCCTCTGATAAACTGATGATGGTAGATAAACCTAATGATAAAACATCACAGGGCATTTTTGAATATGATTGACTTTATCATATGTCAAATGTGTGCCTTTCTTGATTTAATAATTACGATAAGCCTCTTTTGTGGTGCTCGCATTTCCAGTAAGTTACATTGCGATGACTGCCTTTAAATTCAGATGCTATCGCATTCTTACACAATGGCGTTATTCAATTATTGTCTGTTTTGAAACTGCAAAGATATTCATCTCACCGATCCAGGATATGAAAGATTCGTGGCTGTTGCGTCTATTAATAATAATAATAAAACAGATAAATCAGGTTCTCTTTAAACACTATAAATGCCCGAAATGGGCAATATCAGTCTTGTTCACAATACAGAACTCAGCGATCACACCAGTGATGATATTATCAGTCAAACGTGTCACAACCTTTCAGCGCTGTGCCCTTATAAAGGGAAGTCAAATAACAGAAGACAATTTTGTGCCCTGGCACAGGAAATGTGTGATCTCGAAAGCGAAGCGTAGCTGGATGTTACAGACAGAGATGTAAGTGTAGAGAGTGTTGAGAAGGTTGTGAGAAAGAGAAGTGCAGAGTGTGAGGTAAAGGCTACCCAAAGAGAGTCTATAATTCAGCGCTTGTGCGGTTTGTAAATAAGCTGTTAGGTGCGCGATAGTGACATTGTGCTGATTCTGTTTAAACCCAAGGTTTTGTCTGTGAACTTTACCTTGGTGTCTTGGCCATGTCTTGAGATGTCCGCGCTTTTTAAAAGATTACAAGGTTATAAATAAAGTTTAGATCACGTCCTGCATTTATTACAGCTATGAAAATGATCGTTGCATATCAAGGACGACAGTCTACAATTGGCAAGTTTAATGTTGGCATTATAAAAATGGCGTAATTAACGCACTCAGAAATGACAGAAAATGTGTGATGACCGGAAGATACTGTAAACTGTTAAAACAACAGTTAAATATGTCTTTCCTATTCAGGCATGGTATCGCATAGCTGTGGTTTATGCATACAGACAGGAAATAGTGTTGTAATCATGTGGTTTCATATTAGAATGTTCTTTCATTCTCTTTCTTTCTTTCTCTCTTACACACCCATTTAATTCAACACTTAAGAGAATGCAGATCCAAGACTGTATTTTCTCACTATACAGATGTAAACGCTCCATTTCCTAACTAGTTCAGATTTTTTCTTGAATAAGGTTAGAGAGCTTTAAGGTTTTGTAAGTGTAAAAAGAAAAGACATTGGTTGCTGTGAGGTTTGCGAAATCAGATATCCTTGTTAAGGGATAATGTAATTTTCTGTTTTCAGTTTTGAACATAAAGTAAATATTATGTATTATAAACAAATCTCGTCAGTTATTATATTACAGTTATTATAAAAAATATCTTCATTTTTGTAGGCCATCATCAGCCACCCTGGTCTGTAGATATCAGTATTAGCATTGGCCAATGAGAAACAGTTTCACTTCACCAGTGGTGGATAATGCATGTCATGTGTACATTGTGTCTTTCACTGTGTGTGTTTGTGTAACTGGTCATATGGTCTTTGTTTTAGTGTTGGACCCACACGGAGAGGCTGATGCTAGCGAAGGGCTACTAGAAGAGTGTGCTAACAAAAAACAGGAGCTAAATTCACCAAACCAGGTAAGAGCTGACAACAATATCTTGTGGGACTAAAATAAAATTTTAGGTGTGGTTAAGAGGGTGGTAAAAAGAAATACTTAACCCCAAACTACATTTTTTTTTATTTTGTAATTTGCTCCAGTTTAACTATCAATATGAATTACAAATTTTGTTAGATTAGAAATGCATATTTTATGACTTAGATAAGCATTCTTTTGGTAGATAAACTTGGTATTCTTATAATTTATAAAAAATAACCTTTCACATCCCCTTTCAAAATAACAACAGTTGCCAAATTCTTTTTCTGGTATTGTTGCAGTATTTCGCTTAGATAGAAATGCTTACGTCAGTAACAGCTTGACACTTCACACATGACTGTGTTTCTCTGTGGTTCAATTGTTCATTTGACTTCCATTTAGCAAGAAATCTATATTTTTTTCTGATGTGTACAGGAAATGTCAGTATTCCAGTATCTTTACGTATATTGGTGGTTGCACTTTTCAGTTCTTCATTTACGCCATAGTACCAAATGAATGAGGGAGTTTTAAGTGTTCCATTGTAGACTGTTAGTAAAACAAAGTGACACATATAGTCATTTCTTTTGTGCCACATGCACACAGACACAAATAAACAATCACAGATCACTTTTTCTCACACTTCTGGTAATTGAAAACAGCCTTTGTTTGCTGGTGCAAAGCTGCAGCATATTTACAGGGTGGCGTCAGAAGTTGAAAGCTATGTGGTTTCAGTGGCGAGCGTTGGCCATACCGCTGTGTCTTCATCAGCGTGCATAAACTTTCATTATGAGAATGTTATTGACAAATACACAGCAGACGAACCCACGCACTTTTCGGAAATTTGAATGAGATGGAAATTTTAGAGTTAATGCTCACAGACAGTCTCTCACACCGGGGTCTGTGCTACTTACAGCCACAGTTAGGGGATTGGGTGCACTGCTATAGGTGCACAAAAAACCCCTTCCTGTTTGAAACTTATGTGTAGCGTTTAAGACCTGTTGTGGTCCTGATACTGTGTTAATATATATAATATAACAAACGACCTTAAATAAGCTTGTTATATATCAAGTGCTCTTAATATTTTAAAGATAGCATCTGACAAATGCATTCCACTTGTTACAGTGGGCCTGTTTCTTAAGTAATTTTGTTGTTGAATGATATAACAATGTTGTGAGATGTGTAGTGTAGATTGAAAACACAAACTACACAGAATATATACATTGACTACATTTCTAATGTAAATTGTAAAAAGCATTATGAATCAAAAAATACTGCAATAATAGGATATTCAAAAATGTCTCTTTCCTGTGAGACGAGCTTAATATTTTTTTGACTAAAGGATATTTAAAGTTATATTTAGTTATATAAAGGATATTTAGTTATATTCCAAGAATGTTTTCTAACACACTGTTCTTTGAAGCTGTTTATCAGTGTTGTCAATATAACAGGAAGTGTTTGACTAGATGTTGATCAGATAAATGCGTATATGAAACTTCAGTGAAGATGACAAAGATGAGGATTGAAGACCAGCAGTGCCCACAGCAAAAGAAATGTGTCAATTCCTCTCTAGGGAAAGTATGAATCAGACGAGGTTCTTATAGATTGCCCCAGCTTTTTGGATCTGCATGCGCAATATTATTCCCTTTACAGGAGATTTACACAGATGTTTACTCATTTCAGTACACTGAAAAGGAGCCCTCTTACCTTCTATATTACTCAGCAGTAAGAGTAAAGCCTGATATGTTCAGTTTTAGTCATTGTAGAGGCTTTATTCTGGGAAGATGTTACCTTGTCTGAGGAACCCTATTCAGTCTGAAACTCACTAACTGAACGTTGCTTTGCCATGCCAGCACTTGGCCTGTTACCAACAGAACCACTTTAGTTGTCAACTGGAAATCCAAAATTTTCTGTATGTAGTCACAGGGGAATTTCACTTCTCACCTGCAAAGT
>JBAJNP010007908.1:0-21412 GCA_036877545.1 Yasuhikotakia modesta | reverse complement strand
GAGACAGAGAGAGACAGAGAGAGAGACAGAGAGAGAGACAGAGAGAGAGACAGAGAGAGAGACAGAGAGAGGTATATGACATTAACAGACATCTTATCTGAAACCTATAGGTTCTTTTACATGCCCCATAAACACTCGTGACTGATGCTAAGTTCCTCTTTTACATGTAAAGTTGCGTTATTTGCGCTGACATCTTACACACGAAACTTTAACACGGGTTTACATTATAATACAGCGAACAGACTAAAACAAACTGATCGGAAATACTCGCATTATTGCAATACTTGCTATTAAAAACTAGAAACCTAAACTAGCTTAAACAATGACAGCGACCATATATAACGTTGTAATCCATGCGGTTACGTTACATTATATTTACAAAAAAGTTAAAAATGAAACAAGTTTAACTTCCTGAAACGTTTCTGAAGTTTTAACTCACGGTGCAGCGACTGTTTCCTGTCAGAGTGAAGCTGCATCTGTGATCATAACAACAGACAGTGATAATCACTCACGTTATATTCCTGCCTGCGCGTCCGTCGGTCACTGACATACGGACCACACCTGCGCTCCAGTGCGCGCACACGCACGCACGCGCGCTCGCGAACACGGACACGCGCAGCGCTGAGACGGCAAGCTGTAAAGTTTAGCGAAACCACACCGTGCATGTCTTCCCATAAATAACCTTTATTTCAAAATAATGAATATCCCCCTACAACAGGGTAAAAGGAGGGAGTCATTTACACACACTGTAGATAAAACACTGTGGGCTGTGCTTAAAATCTCCCCCTAACCCACACGGGCAGAAGTGTGGCCTCTATACCTGCCCTGCAGTTTATCACCTGAAGCCCTTAGCCTACAGGAACCAGACAAAAGCATGGAAAGTCTGTTGTGATTGAGAATACATGGAACAGCTGATTAAACAAGTACAACATGTAGTGTGTTCAAACTTTAACAACAAAATGATCCAAAAACACAGATTAAAATGAGATTAAATGACAGTATTGCACCAAGATGACAAACTACTCAGAGTCTGCTGCCTTACAGACACCGAGACATCGTGCAGCACTCGTATCAAATATTACATTTCATCTGAATGCTTCCATCTTATAGATGCAAAAATAAAGTGTAACAACGAAACAAATGACAGGAAGTTGGAATGTGGGCTGTAAGCATAACATTACTCCAGCTGTCCGTTTCAATATATTAAAGGTCCCATCAGATCCCAGTTCATGATTTTACGTGTAACATTCCCACCTTACAAATCATATTTAATTATGCAAAAAGTCCTTCATTAATGAAAACCTACTGGTAACAATATTCTCTAATGTTACTGGTCTAAAACTCATTCTGGCAAAGAGCATTTGGATCAAAATAAACTGATTAGCTCTGTCTTTGAAACATGTTTTACACATGTACATGTTTGAAGTGTGGCGGGCTCTCACAGGTATCCCCCCACACACAGCAGCAGCAGCACATGAACAGTGAGCAGGTAGAGCGACACCAGCAGAGGGGTGCGCTGGCGGGAGCAGAAGGCCACACGCAGCATCCGCAGCAGCCCGGGACCACCGCTGCGCGTCTGAGGAACACACACACACACACACACCCATTAACAGCGTCCGCTTCATCAACTAAACATCTGTATAGCGCTTTAGTGTCAACAGCTAGTTACCCGTGTAACGGCGCCCTCTGGTGGCTCAATAAGAACAGCAGTTTCTGACGTCATCGCCTCAGACACTGTCCGCCACCCCCCCTGTGTGTAACTGTAAATACAGGAAATACATTTCTGGTGATAATATTTCATTACTTTTATAACAGGTTCACAGATTTAAATGTTTTACATTCATTAGATTTAAATTTTACTTTTTGGCTGTTGTTAAAATGTTTTATTCCAGATGTTCTGGATTACAGTGTTTAAGGTTGCCCTGGTCTTGTGTCATCAACCTGTGATGATACTTTCTGCCTATAACCAGCGTAAACAGACAGAACCACAGCTGGTGGTGAGGGGGAGAATTCAGTCACAAACATAAACTAACTGTTCTTTCTCTTCCACACACTTAAAGTAACTCCACCTTTTGAGACGATCCTGAGCAGCGATGAGCCGTTCTTCTGCTCTCAGACGCTGTTCTGTCTCCTCATCCAGCCTGACAGAGACAGAGCAGAAATGACATAGTGACAGTGAAGCTGTGTAACTCATGTGTCCAGTGAACTACTGGCATCTAACAGTGTAATACAGCTGTTAGTTTATAGACTGCGGTAACAATTATTTTGATCCAACCTTATAATTACACAAATTCTTGATGACCTCATCTGTACTGTTGCTTAGCGATTTGACTGGGATGAAAGCAATTGTTGATGGAGTCTGACTGTAATGGTGAGCAGTGTATGCGGTGCGAGATGGTTCCTTCATCTGCTATCAGTGCGGCTGGTAAAAATCATGTGGCTCATTATAACTAATGATTAAATTTGGCAGCAGTACCTTCTCTGGAGATCAATACACTCAGCTTTATATCCCTCAATGTGCTCCAGGGGCCCGCCAGGGGCAGCGTCTACTGCCAGACTCCCCTGTGACACAAGGAAATAAAGACATGCCTTAACACAGATACACACGGCACAGACACATACGGCACAACAGAGACTTTACAGTATGTAGGAGGTGATTTTTGCACCTGTCGTTGTGTGTACTCCTGCTGTAGCTTAAACGCTTGCACCTCCTCCAGCATGGCCGTGAGCTGCCGCACCTGCTGGTCCCTGTCTGACAGTGTGGTGAGTGTCTGCTGCTTCAGCATCTCAGCCTGGCTCTGCCAGTCCATCCTCTCCAGCCTGGACAAACAGAACCGGTGCCAAAACTGCAGTACAGTGCATTTCACTCTGTTGTGTTGTACTACAAACGGTCTTGTTTTAAACAGTTTATAGGTGCCCATGAGTCTCACCTGAGCATCTCCAGCTCCTGTTTCTCTCTCTCCATCTGAGCTTCTCTGTCCCTCAGCTCTGCCATGAGCTTCTCCTGGATTTTTCCTGCCCTTCCTCTCTCTTCCTCGAGAGCCGCAGAAACCCTGGAGAGTTCACCTGATCCGAGTCGATCCAGTTCAGATCGCTGCAACTGCAGCTGTTCCAGCTGAGACAAGACAATTATTAGGTTGTTTGAAAGCATGTAGAATGAACACATCACCGCTGTCTTACGGAAGTTCTTACATGGATAATACAGGCTCACGTACCATTCTCTCCCTGTCATTCTGCAGTGCTGATAGTGCGTTTTTTAGACTCCACACTTCTCCTTTCGAGCCACTGTGGTGAGGCAGTGAGCAGCCGGTCTGGTTGATTTGGTTCAGTTGTTGTTGCAGCTCCCTGGCCTCGTTGACAGCCTCATCTCGTGCGTCCTGCAGAGAGGCCATGGTTTGACCAAACGACTGGTTTTGAGACCGCAGCTGAACTGCCTCCTCCCTCGTCTCCAGAAGCTGCTGCTCCATCATCAGCAGGTCGCGGGCAAGCTCCGCCACCCTCTCCTCTGCCGTTTCAGCCTCGGTTCGCAGGACACCTCCCTCCCATCTCAGCTCCTTCAGCTCTTTGCTGTGAGCCGCCTGGGCCTCCTTCTCCAGTTCTAAGGTCTCTTCCAAGGTAGCGATGCGCTTCCTAGCAACTTGGAGCTGCTCCCTCAGCTTCTCCACTTCAGCCCCCGGCGCATCACGTGTAGTGACGTCGCTGTTTTGGCTCAAGATCTCCTGTTCCACTGGAAGTAACTTGCTGCTGTCCTTTTCAAGATCTTGAATATGAACCTTAAGCTCTTCTTTCTCTCTTTCTAAGACACCGATGAGCTCTACTTGAGCAGCAAGAATCTGCTTGTGCTGAGAGTCCTTCATGGCAAGAACCTGGTTCAGGTCATTCCTGTAACCATGGAGCTGTGCAGACAGCTTGGCGTTCTCAGCATTGAGATCATCCCGCTGTGCCAGCAGGGCTCGAAGCTCCTCGTTCAACCCGTTGTTCTCGCCTGCAGCTTCTTGGATGAGGTTGTCCTTCTCTATCATAACCTGAAAGAAAAGAACAAATCAGTCGTTATAAAAGCTCCGAGTTACAGACGTTAAATGTAACGTGTTAATCCACGCAATGAACTAACAGTAATGTCAATGCCTATTCAGTTTGACATGATAACTTTCTCTCCATCACACACACAGTTTGTCTATTTGCATCTTTAATAAGTTTTACAGAGGGCTCAGAAAACAGCTCATAGGATCTATTGCTGGTTTTCCACAAGTGAGACACATAATCATAGTCGTGAAAATGTTTTACCTGAAGGTGTCGCTCCTCTAGTTGCTTATATTGGCCGAGGACTCTGTCCCTGTCATCCTGCAGAGAAGTCATAGCCTTGGTGAAGGACTCAAGCTGAGCTCTGCTCTGGAAGGCATCTTCTTCAGCTTTACGGAGCCTCTCCTCTGAACTACGCAGCTCCTCTCTCCTCTTTCCCAGCTCTTTCTCTGCCAGTTCTGCCCTTCCATCTGCATCTTTCCTGGCCTCTTCTACAGCCTATAAATAAGATAAAAAAATTGTAGTATTACACTAAATAGATTCTAAGTTACCTCACATTTGTTTCTGAAAATAAGTTTCTGCATTCTGTATACTGAGTACCTGTGTCACGGCTTGCTCTTTCTCACCAAGGAGCTCCATCTCTCTCTTCTCCTTCTCATCCAATGATGCCTGAAGGGATTCTGTGAGGTTCTTCGAAGAGCCCAAGTCTGTCTCCAGTTGCTCCAGCCTCAAGCAGAGCCTCCTCTCCTCCGCCTCTCGCTCTTTGATCACAGCACGTGCCTCGTTAACCTCACTCTGAAGTTTGCCCACCGCCTCCTCCAGGGCCTTGGCACGGTTGCGTAGCCCCTTTGCTTCTGTCTCTAAGGACGTCAGCTGTGAACGAGCCTCGACTAGGTCAGCCTCCACCTCAGAGAGCTTCTGCTGCAGATCACTTCTTTCTTTCTCAAGCACTTCAAGGCTTTCACTGTGTTTCCTCTCTGTCTCGGCTAACTGCAGCTGCAGGTTCTGCTCTTCTTTCTGCACCCTGAGGACATACATACAAACATGTGGTTTATTATTGATTTTTAAAGTTAAGTGATAATTTTAACAGAATTAAATCATCATTTTAACACAGAAACATAAGTGAATTTAAATTCAACAAACCTTTCCAGTAAACTCTGTAGCTCCTCTTTGTGCGTGGTCTCTACCTGCAGCTGTTCAGCGAGTTGTTTAGCTCGGTTCTCAGCCTCACGAACATCAGCCTCCTTTTCCTGTAGTTCGCTATGAAAGCGGTTTTCCCACTGCTTGGCCTCATCCAGCACTCGATCGCGGTCGTCCTGCAGGGAGGACATGGAACGCGAAAAGGCAGCCAACCGAGCCAATGCCTCATCCAGACGGGTCTGTGTTTTCTGGGCATGCTTGTCTGCAGCCTCAGCAATGCTTCTGGCCTCCAGAGTTGCCTCTTCCTGCCTCTCCCGTTCCCTGTAGGCCTTCTCCAGTCTCAACTCTATCTGTTTAAGCTCTGCTCCAAGACGATACCTGACTTCATCAAGGGTACGCTCTGCATCTGCTTTCAGCTCCACCTCTCGACGTTGAGCCATTTGTTCAGCCGATAGTTTGTCTGCCTGGGCCTGTTTTGTCTCTTCCAGTACCATGTCCAGTTTCCCTTTACAAACTGAAAGCTCAGATTCAATACTTGTTTTTTCTTGCATGATCTTTGAAATCTCCAAACGTGCTGATTCAAGTTCTGCATGAACCTCATCTTTACCCAACAGTAATGACTTTACTTCTTTAGCCAGTTCACTGATTCTTTCTTGGTACTCAATGCAGTCTTTCTGAAGCTGACGGACCTCTAACTGCTTCTCCCTCAGCAGTTCTTCAAGTTGGCGTGTTCTGTTTTGACTACCTTCTTTAAACCTCTGTACCGATTTCAACTTCTGCTCCAGCTCTCTGTGTTTGCCTGCCTCAGCCTCTGCTCTTTCTCGTTTGGCCTGCCTCATGTCCTCCTCCATCCTGGCTGCTCGGTCTCTCTCGCTTGCTACCTCAGCCTCCAACTCAGCTTGCTCTCTCTTCAGGTTCTCTAGTTCACGCTGCATGTCTGCAAGGTGATCACGACCGTCAGCTGCTTCTTGCTGGTAGCCTGCAATGCTACCATTAAGCTGAGCAAGTTGGTTCATCAACCGTTCCTCCAGGTTATCCCTTTCAGACTCTAGGGTAGCACGAAGTTCCTGAAGTTGGGTCTCCTTCTTAAAGCTCTCTTCCCTCTGAATCTCTTCTCTTTCTAAAGACTCCTGAAGCTGCTTCTTGAGGGAAGTTAGTTCTGCATTAAGCACAGATTCTTGCTTGCTTGCCAGTTCCAGTTGATTCTCAAAAGCAGCCTCAAGTTCCCTCACCCTATTCTCCGCTGTTTTGTGAAATATTTGTAGTTCTCTGAGCTGCTCCTCTGTTTGAGCAGTCATCTCAGTTTTTGTTTGCACTTCAGTGACTTTGTGTTCAAGAACAGTAGCAACTGATTCCTCTGGCTGCATCTGAAGATCCGTTTCTGAGAAACAGCTATCACCTAAGTACTCTTGTTTTTCCATTAAATTAGGACCTGTCTGCTGTGTGACAGCTTTATCTTCCTTAATGAGGTCCATGGAACCATGAAACGTTTCACTGCTATTTTTGTCAGTTTTCTCAATAAAACGCTGCCTCAACTCCTCAGCTTGCTGTTCTAAAGAGTTTTTCTCATTCATAGCAATATTATAATTTGATTTCAAGGTCTTAAGCTCTTCTTTAACTTTCTCAAACTCTGTTTTCAGCTCAGTTTCAGCATGTCTGATCCCTTTCTTATCTTCTTGCTCCCTAAGCCGTTCATTCTCTTCCTCCAGATCCATAATCTTTTGATGCTTGACTTTGGCAAACTTCCTCATCTTCTCTTTCACAACTTCCACCTCCTTTGTTGCCTCCTCTGCTAGCCTCTCTGCCTCTTGTCTGGCTGCCTCGTGAGCACGTGCCTTAGCTGCTAACTCTTGCCTCTCTTGTCGAGCAGCTTCAAGCACTCGCCTCACTCGTTCAGCCTCATCACTTACATTCTCATAGGACTTTAGGAGGGTTTCATACTCCTCTTTCATGCTTTGTATTTTATCTTCAAGCTGCCTACACGCTTCCTGTGCTTCCTCTTTGGTACTCTCAGCTTGACGTTTGCACGCTTCTTTCTCATTCAGAATGCCCTCCATAGCCAGCTTAAGGCTCTCGCAGGAGGCACCGAGACTCTGGTTTTCCAACAAAGTTCGATCTACCTCTTTAATTAACTTCACCCTCTCTTCCTTAGATTTGTTCAGCTCCACATCCACTAACTCAAGCTTCTGCTGTAGCTCTAATCTGGCTTTCTCAGCAGCAGCCTTTTCCTCCTTCAGGGTCTGGTTTTCTTTGAGAGCCTCCTTACGTGACACAAGAGCAGCCTGCAGTTTACGCTGAAGCTGCTGAAGTTTGGCATTGTTACCCTTATCTTCAACTTCTCGTTGAGGTATTTCTGCTTCCAGTTTTTCCATCCTACCTTGCTCAGTTTTAAGAACTTCCTGTAGGGATGCAATCTGCTGATCTTTCTCTAACACAGTTTCCTGCATCTTAAGTAGAAGAGAACTTTGTTCACTAAGCTGCTGGCTTAAATCAACAATTTCATCATTCTTGTTATTTAGAAACTGTTTAAATTCTTCTACTTCTGACTGAAGGGCTTTGATGGGGGACTCAGCATCTGAGATGCTTCTTTTAGCCGTTTCCCACGCCTTATCAACCTCCACTTTCAGTGTCTCTGCATGAGCTTCTGCTCTCTGACACTTCTCCTTAAGAAGTTCTATCTCTTCAGTCAGACCATCAATCTGCCTTTCCTTTTCTCTCAAGGCTTCCAGTTCTTTGCCAAGCTCTTTGACTTTGCTATCTGTGAGTGACTGACTGTCTTTTAGACGCAACTCCAATTCTGCACGAGTAGCTTGCACACCTTTTAACTCCTCCTGAAGAGAATGGATAATAGCCTCATGATCTTCCACTGAAGGTTGTTTAGACTGCTGAGCAGTTTTGTGCTGTTGTTGTGTCTCAGTTTCAGGAGAAGCAAAATCCACCCAGTCTTCCTGAACCCAGTCATTTGTTTCTGGTTTCTGTGGAGTCTGTAAGGCAGAATTATCCTCAACACTGACACTCACCACATTATCTGCAACATTCCTTGTTTCTAGCAGATCCTCTAGCTCCTTAACACGATTCATCAGCTCAGCTTTTTCACTCTCTACTTCTTGGAAACGCTTAAGAAGATCACTGTACCCCTCTTTTTGTTGCTTCATCTCCTCAAGAGGTTGGCAGTCTTTGTCTTGATCTTTCACTAGCACAGCATCTTCACGAACATCAGTAGCTTCCTGAAGCTTTTTGTGCAGTCTTTCAATATCACATTCCAGAGACGCTATCTGTGAAAGAAGTTTGTTTTTGTCCTCGTTCACCTGCATCATGTGCTGTTCATTCATCTGTACATACTGCTCTGTCAGACATTGTATTTCTGCATGTGACTCAGACAGTGCTCGATCCTGGTTGTAGATTTTTTGTTGTAGACTTGTAAGGGTTTCCTCCTTCAAATTTAGGGCATCTCTTGTCTCCTGCAACAAAGCCTCAATTCTCTCTATTTCTAGATCTTTATTCTTGATTTCCTCTCTGAACTGAGTCATTTCTTCCTTGCCATCTTCATCTCTTTCTTCCCTGCGCTCAGCCTTCTTCTCAAACTCTGCAACTTTTTTCATCAAATCCTTTCGTTGTATTAGAGCTGCCTGCAGCTTTCGTTTGACCTGTTCTCCATCTTTCTTCATAGCAGCCATCTGAGCAACCAAGTCCTCTTTGTCTTTCTGTAACGCAACAAGCTGTTCATTTTCAGCTGTATTGTCCTCTGTGGTTTTATGACCGTCATTCCTGGTGCTTTCTAGTTCATAAATTTGCTCTTTTAGCTTTTTGACTTCACTGGATATTGTGAACTTTTCCTCTCCGGCCTGGAGTAGTTTAGCAGTCATGCTTTCATTGAGCTCCATTATCTCCTGATCTTTTTGTGAAAGACACTTTTGAAGGTCCTGCAGCTGAACATTCCTGTCAATAAGAAAAGCTTTGGTCATGTCAGCCTCCTGAGAGATCTGCAGTAACCTGTCCTCCATGGACAAGAGCTTCTTCTCCAGTTCAGTGGAGGCTAACTCTCTGTCCTCAAGCTGAGCAGTCAGCATTCTAGCTTGGCCTTCTTGTTCAACAACTCTTTGCTGAGCTTCGTCTAAATCTGCTTTGATGGTTTGTAGCTTCTTGTCTTTGGTGCAAACAACTTCTTGCAAGTTCTGAAACTGCTCAACAACATTTTCTCGTTGTACCTTTTCTTGCTGAATCGATGCCCTAATTTCCAATAGCTCCTTCTCACAGACAATCGCCTTTGATTCAGCCTCATTTTTGGAAATTTTGAATGATTGTAATTCCTCTTCTAGTTGATGAACTTTCTCTTGCGATTGCAATGCTGAATCTTTCAACAGCTGAAGCTCTCCCAGAAGTTCACTGTACCTTTTCTGAATCTCTTCTGCTAAGAGCTGCGCAAAAGCCTGGCTAGTGCTTAAATCAGTGTTTCCTTCCTGCTGGCCAATATACACCTGTACAGTTTCATGGATAAATGGAAAGTCCTGACCCTGGGGGGGCCAGTCTTGAGTTCCATCTTGGTTTACAGCCTCCAGAAGAGTCCAGCTACTATGAGCTACTTCTGAATCGCTGCTGGTTACCATCTCATCTGAGGAAGTGCCTTTTGATTCTCCAGGAGACTCAGGCTGAGGCGCTATAAGTTCAGGGATGCTCTCATTAGCAGCAGACACTGACAGAACCGAGGTGTCAACTGCCACAAGAGTTGTGTCTTCTTCCTGTGTGTCCTCCAGAACTTCAGACAGGGCTGCAGAGTTGTCGTGCATGTCTCTTGTGGTCACACTGTCCTCATGCTCCACCTCTGGGATTTTGAGGGTTTGGTCTTTGGTGCATGACAGTGTTTCTCTGAGAACAGAAAGCTCTCTTTCTTTGTCTGCCAGTTGCTGCTCCAGAAACAGTATCTGAGATGTCTGAAATGTACTTCCTGAACTATGTGCATCTAAGAGAGAAGAAAAAATGAGATGTAAATCATGATAGTATTCATCTTTTTAGGGACCGAGCACTAAGCGTGCGAAGTCCCTATTGTTTCTGTGTTGTTTATTAATATTATTATTTTTCTCCCGCTTTGATCGTACTTTTGAGGGCATTAACATGCACGAAAACTCAGATTTTGCACACGCACCAGCCCCACTGGAACTCGGCGTCTATTAGAGGTTTTGAAGTTAGGCGGTGCAAAATGGCTCCATAGCGCCACCTAAACTTGCCCAGGGCACTACGGTTAACGTACATGTACCACTTTTGGTAGGTTTATAGAAAACTTTAATTCATTTAAAAAAGTCTCTTGGAGCGAACCTCTAATCCCAACAGGCGATTATTTATTTTTAATTAAATCTGGATTTTTATTATTTTTGACAAATTCCACGTGTCGTACTTTAACGAACTCCTCCTAGAGTTTTTGTCCGATCAACTTTGTGTTGGTGTCATTCTCATCTTAAGGCCTTTGCGATGTTAAATTGCAAAGCGTTTGAGTTTTCGTGCAAGAACACGACCCTGACGGGCTGCCAAAGTTTTGCGTTTCGCCATGAACAAAAAGGTGTTTTTTCTCAGGCCTGTGACTGATTGGCCCCATATTTCACACATTTGATAAAAATCATGGCCTTTTAACACATCTACAGTGTAATATTCAGTTACGGTTATAGCGCCCCCTGTAGTCAACAGGAAGTGGCATATTTTACACTACAATTAACATATGCTTTTGCCCACAAATCACTGTTATTAAAACCAACACGTGGCTGTGGCACTGCGTGGTGCTAGCAGTCCTGGGTGGCGGTAGCGCTGGGTGGCGGTGGCACCGGTGCGAGGTCCCGCTTATTGCTGCTTGCAGCTTTAATTTGTGTTATGATTGATCATTTCTATTGAACAAATACGCACGTTGGAACATTTACTAGTTAGTAACTACAGCATTACAGGGCACAACAACCAGCTGCATGGCAGGACTGTCGCTGAAAGACAAACAACAGTTCAAAGTTCAGTTCAATTACACAAACTCACCCTGGTGTGTCCTGCTCAAATCCCTCACAGACTGGTTTGTCACATGGTCACCTATTGACTCACCAGCAACCTACAAACACAACCCAGTTAAAACAACAACACACAAACACAACTGTTCAGAGTGAACTGCTTTAATACCCACAATAATTAAAGATAATTCATGCAATAACTGATCTTTACAAATGCTTCATAATTATGACCATAAGCAAAGACCAGCAGCCAAAACAAATGAAAATGTTAATTGTTTGATATTGTTTGTTATGAAATCTTGATATGTTTGACCTGATAGGCTGTGAGATTATATCTACACATTAATGTCACCTTGTGTCTGTTGCAGTCTGTGTGCTCTATATACATATATACATACTCTATATATATATACAGTTATACATTTTTTTCATTTGGCAGATGCTTTTATTCAAAGCGACTTTTAATAATTCATGGTATACATTTTTTGAGACAATCTAAATCCTTATATACCATGGCGACATCTCCAAGACACCTGAAATAACATGTAGGCATTTCTCAGAAACCTTTAACTTTGTGTAAGTGAAACTGATGCTTTTTGGTGAAGTTATCAGATCCAGATTTTTTAAAGGAACTGTAAAGATATCCAGAGGTTTGTTGACAGAAACATTTCACAGTCTTGTGTGAGACGTTTCTACTCCACCCACCTGCAGAGTGAGAAGTTGCTCTTCCAGATGCTGTATCCTAGCAACGGCTTCTTCTCTGTCAGACATGCTTTTATCAAGTTGACCTACAGCATCAGGTAAAACACATTATATTTTGATCACAGCGCAGTATCTCTGTGAGGTGACTTTGGTTGATAAAATGCTTTTAATTGAACTTTACTCTCCTACCTTGTAAAGCTGGTAGAGTGAGAATGAACTGAGACATGTCAGCTTGGCCCTCTTGCCGTTCACGTGTGAGATCACTCAGCCGGGCTTCCAAGGTGGGTAACATCTGTAAAAAGTGTGCAGGATCAGTCGGTAAAGACATTTCCGCTTCCGTTTCCCTAGACGTCGTTAAAGACTGAAGCCCTCTCCAGAGCTTCTCTAGTGTATCCTGGGCCTGTAGTCCTGCTTCCTGTTCCTCCCTGCTGGTGTCCAACCTCCGTCTCACAGACTCAAGCTCATTTTCAATCTGTGCTAAATGACCCTGTTCACTGTTACATCTTTCCTCCCTTTCTTTCTCCATTTCATCCAGCTTTTCCTGGAGACGGTGACATTCTGCCAAGTGACTTGCCACCTCCTCCTCCAGTTTCTTAGACATCTCCTCTTTCTGTTTCTCTGCTGCTTCTAGAGACACTTGTAACTGGACCAGCTCTGTCTCAAAGTTAACTTGTCTCTCTTGTAATGCCTTTTGCTTTTCCATTTCTTTATTCCTCAGTTCCTCCAGCTCTGTGGTCTTTCTCCTCAGATCACTGATGGTCTGTTTCTGCTCATTCTCTGATGTCTCCAGCCTATCATCTAGACTGGCTCGCATGTCGGCCAACTCTGTTTCCAAGCTCACCTCTCGCTCTCTGAATTTCTGCAGCCCTTCATTCTTCTCTCTTTCTTCAGCAGCAAGCTTAGCTCTTGTTTCCTCCAGCTCTGTGGTTTTTCTCAGTAATTCTGAGTTGAGATGACTGATGATCTGGTCTCTCTCATTCTCTGAGGACACCAGTCTGGCCTCCAGACCTTCACGCGTGTTGCCCAGCTCCATCTCTAAACCAGTTTCTCTCTCGCCTAACTTCTCCAGTCTTTTATCTTTTTCATTAGCTTCAGCTTTAAGTCTCACTATAGTCTCCTCCAGCTCTGAGGTCTTCTTCAGAACCTCAGCACTGATGGTCTGCTCTCTCTCACTGTCTGAAGCCTCTAGTGTGGCTCTAAGGGCCTGCAGTTCTTCTGCTTGCATGGACAGCTGCTGCCTCTCATCTTCTCTCAGTCTCCTGGCCTCTGATAACTCCATCTCCATCTGCCTGAACTGAGAAGTTAGAATCTGCACAAACAGAACCATTGTGACTTTTATGATCTTGCTAAGGGTTAGGGTTAAGAAATAATTGGGCTGTCTGTACATATATATGTCCAAGCCCACAACACAAAACATCTCTTCCATGTTAGCTGTTCTAACCAGCAGTGATGACAACTAGCTGTGTCTTGTGCTGTCACCAGACATTTTAATAGTTTCTTGTCTTATTATTGTTTATTTGTTTAAAAGCAAAGTCAACATACAAGGCTTACAACAACAGCAACAACTATGTACATCTTAAACAAAATAAAATAAAAATTAGGAAAAAAGTTTGAACAAAACACTTTACTTTATCTTTACACACCTGCAATACCAACTAGTCTTTATTTATCTTTCACTGTATTTGGTCTATCATGCATTACATAACAGAGTTGATCAATTAATTATTCCTGATTTGGCTCCATTAATCTTTGCTGTTGAACGTTCAGAGCGATTTTAATGTATAAAATGGCTCTGGAAACCATGGAAACCATAAAATGGTTTCTGATAAATTTGTACCATGTTTTTAAAAACAACACTGCACAGAAAACATGTTAGGTCAGGTTAGGACTACATGCGATAAGCTGACCTGTTTCTGATGGTCTGCACTGTTGAGTTCCTGCTGCAACATCTCCAGAACTTCTGAACGGGATCGTAGGGACTCTTCCAGTTCCTCTATGCGCTGCTGGGATGCACGCAGAGTCTGTGACATAAAAGACAGACTAAACAAAATAAAACAAGGTGCATGGAGGAAAAATAAACCTACGTGTTAATGCTTGAGAGGTTAACAAATATTCAGACATGAGCTAGACTGAGTTTGAGATGAGTCAAGAGTTGTGGAAACTCATGTGGGGACTCATGCTTACATCAACATCACCATGGAAACAAGACTCCATGCCTGATTATAGAATGAACAATGTGGCTCCAGCGCGTTAAACTAGTCTTTAACCAAATGCCAACAAATGTAACGGCAGAAGTACAATGATGTCCTGCCACTGAGACTATTCCCTCTGCATGGCAATGACATCATACACATGTTAATAATAACAAACTTAGACTATAACAACAACCATCGTGTAAAATAATATAGATACTGACTGACGCCTGCTGCTCCATTATCCTACAATAATCTCACACCTGGAATTACAGCAGCTTTGTGGAATGAACAGGTCACCTGCTGTAAGTCACTGTCCCCGGAGGCCTGTGAGAGCTTCACGATCTCCTGCTCGTGTTTGAAGATCTGCTCCTGGAACCTCACGTCCTTCTCCTTCACAACCGCCTGAAGGACTCGCACCTGGACACAGGAACTGTCTGAGTAACTCAACACTGGGCTGCAAGATATATCAGTTACTAAAATACCGCTAGTGTGCATCACAATGGTTTACGTACAGTGAAAGTTTTAGGTCAATGCACTTTAAACTGTTATATAAAAATATATGTTGGTTATATAGTTCTCTGCTATCAATCTCTCTTAATATATTTGAAGCTGCCTGTACAAATTTAAAGTTGCTATTCTCAGATTTTTATGTTTGAATATTGAAAGACGAGGATGAAGAGGCTGAAGAACAGCACTGAGGAGAGGAAGACCTGCTCTGCGTGACCCTCCTCCCTGACACGCTGCTCCGCCTCCTGGAGCTGTTGCTGTAGGAGTCTGATGGAGGCCTCCGCCTGACTGAGCTTCTCCCGCAGCTGCTCCTCTCCTGCAGTCGTTGTGAAGGAGCTTTCAGAGCTCTGAAAAACACCATGATGCTAAGGACAGGACAACCTCACATTAAACAAACTCTGTGCTTCACACTAGCAACACATGATTAGAAGCTTCTGTCTGCATGAGGGAAAGACGTTTTATCCACAGAGACCTGTTAGGAACGCACAACTGTTTGTGTGGATAATCCCACAACTTCATAGTAACATATTTTACAGCTCATGTAACACATTTTCATGGGGGCGAGTGAATATAATCACTTTAAGCATAACATGAGCTTATGTTGCTTCACAACTTCTCCCTACTTGTATTATGAGAAACATGTCAGCAGTATTTTCTAATCACAAACCTGCCACAGATTATGTACACAGATCTTAACTTGATCTGAACTCAAAACATTCTTTGAGATGAGATATAATAACCTTATCCATCACTTATACTTCATGTAAAAATGACTTTTTTGAGTCTTTTAAAACCATAGGAATGTATGTGCAACACTACAAACAACACAACACAACTGGCATTAACATGCGTGTGTCTCTTCACCTGACTGCTGTTCAACACTTCCTGTCCTTTCAGCTCAGTGATCTGTTTGTTTAGAGAGGCCATCTTGGCTTTGGCCTGCAGTTTGAGCTTTGTGAACTTGACCTCAGCCTGTTCTTTCTCCTCCTGTTTGAAGAGAAAAACAGCTGGCTCAGAAAATGCAAAAGAAGCTTCAAATTCACGGTCAGTTAGTGCTAGTTATTCCTCTGTAAGCTGAGGTCCTCACCTTAAGCTGTCTTTCTGAGCTGGCAAGCTGGATGTCCTTCTCTCGGATCAGCTCCTTCAGCTGAACCACCAGCTGTTCTGTCTGGGCCAGCCTCTCCAGAACCTCTTCTGAAGGCCCCGGGCCCACAAGAGAGGCTCCTGTATCAGCCTGAGGCCCCAAACCATCCTGCTCCAAAAACAACATCATATGAAATTCTGTCTTTAAATACACACTATGTTCCTGTAAACTGTCACTATATAATTTGGCTCATATAACATGTTGAGTGTTACTGAGACAGTCAGAATTTACTCAAGTCAGATCTTGTTTACTCACGTGAGAGTCTCCATCGGCGGGTTCCTCACCAGACAGCTCATGCAGGACAGAGCTGAGCCGGCTAAACATGACTGACCTGCAGGCAAAACATTAACGTTACATTAACACGATTCATGTGATTATTCCTGTAATATAGGGAGAAATTCTCCAGCGTACACAACAACAACCACACAAAACGTTAACAAATATGATGTTACACTTTTATAGAAACCACGCTTTCATTTTCATGTTATATGTGAGCAGAATAAAGTGCAAAGGTCTTGGTGAGAAGACAATATAAATCAATACAATGGTGTATAAATGTAAGTGTGCCATACCACAAAACTCTGGCTCATGACTTTAAGTTTAAAATTAAACATCCTGGATTAGTTATAAACCGCATGAACTGGTAAGACCTGTTTTTGGACCGTGACAGCTCTGATATTAAACACACTACATTACCTTTGTATTGCGTTATAATCCTACAATAACAAGCCCACACGACATAACAGCATGATCATGATGTTTAGTTTAGCATGTGATACGACATGCACTGATGCAATAAAACAAACGCACAGTGCATCATTCACCAGCCGCTATATGAGCTTTAATGCACTTTAAATGTCGCTTTTACAGACTTAAACCAGGCGAGAGCGTCACGTTATATCTTCCGTAACAGTACGCATGTTGTGACGGGCCACGGCCGGAGAAAGCCGAACACAGCCGAACAGACACGAGTCGATCTGACTGAGGACTGCGGCTGCGTCGCCTTCATCTTGTCCACAACACCAAAGATTATTGAGCGACCGTCTGCTCTGCGTTATAACCCGTTAATGTCCGACTATAAAGGTACGTGTTTATTTCTCACAGCCGTTTAAACGAGTCGGACCGTGACTGTGACGAGCCTGAGCTCGTGCTAAAGACTCGTAAACAACTGTATCTTAACCGCACGGCGAGTCTCGTGTAGAGAAATACGTGTAGAGAAAACTCGCTCATGTCGTCAAATACAAGACCGACCTGTGTGCTGTGTGCAGGGAGAGCTGCGTGTCGTTTAATCAGTTGCGTCCCCGTGTTTCACGCAGAGCCACATCACCAAACATCCCGGAAACGGTCACGCAGCGCGTGCGGGAGCGGGAGCGCGCAAGGGAGTGTCGCGCAACTCCCGCCGAAGCGGCTGCCGCAGAACTGCGAATAAACGCATCTGATAAAACGGGCATGATGGTCTGGAAAAGATAATAGAAACCTCAGCTCTCGTCCCCTGCTGTGAGCTCAGCGATGGCCCGCAACAGGAACAGAGGACACGACTTAAGAGTGAAGGCGCTCGTCGATTACGGGAGACAGTTGGGGCGCAGCCTGCTGGCGCTGGCCCACTGCGCGTCAGTGTTCGTGGGCTCCGTGTCCCGGTCCGTGGCCTGTTGCGTGGAGCTGCTCAAGTGGACGTCCGTGTTCGCCAGATGCGCCGTGGCGGCATTTGAATCCGTCCACAGAAGCTTGAGCTGGTGGAGAAGACGACGCAGAAGAGGCGTTACGGAGATCCCCGGCTGCGACGCAGACTGAGAAACATCTGGTGACCGTCAGCTTCTGCCAGACTTTGAGATACACGAACCATTGGTCTTATACAGGGGTCTCCGTCCTGCTGGACTGTGCAGCGCCTCGCCTGAGCTCTGTTGTGTTACAACCACACACGACTGATTTGAGTTTCATGCCCACAGCTGTGTTCAGGTCGAAACCAGTAATGGACTAAAAGGTTTAGAAATGTAAAATTCATCATTACTGTGATGATAACTTTGAGGACCAGCTGTAGTGATCAGTTCTACCCCCTGTTAAACTATTGTTACACCCCCTGTGATACTACTGTTATACCCCCTGTGATACTACTGTTATACCCCCTGTGAAACTACTGTTATACCCCCTGTGATACTACTGTTATACCCCCTGTGATACTACTGTTATACCCCCTGTGATACTACTGTTATACCCCATGTGAAAAATGGTTCTGTGATTATAAAGGTTTTAATCTACAGTAAACTGTATACCTCGTAATATCTTAGAACATCTTCTGAGAATAAACACGGTCAACAATGTGCATTTCTGCAGCAGAACCTTTCAGAACAGACTGAATTCTTAAAGCGGTGGTCCAGACACATCCAGTACCAGTTAAACTGAGGTAATAACTGAATGTGACTGTTTTTATAATCTCATGTGAAGTGTCATGTTGCATTTTGTTACTGTTGTAGAACTAATACTGACTGATGTTAAAGTGACAATCAAAGTCAATGTAAAACTGTGCCAGTTTTGTCACGTGAAAGCTTTATAGCATTAAAATATTTACTCATGTGTTTTTTAATCAATATAATGGAAATATTTTTAATTGTTTAATTGTGTGCGTTAAAGTTATTGCAACCGTTGCACTATATGATAATGTCTGACAATACTTAAAACAAATATTTTCAGGACTAAAGGTTCTTCATGTCTTAACTTTGCAACCCATTTACATTTAGCCATTTAACAGACGCTTTTTATCCAAAGCCACTTACAAAGTGAGGAAAGCAAAGAAGCAACAAACACATGACCCTGCATTTGTTAATCATCTGTGGGTTTCTTCTGCTCCTCATATGGTTCTATCAACATCAAGGTTTAAAACACGCATGGATAAATGAATACCTTATATGAATATGTTTGCATTTATATCAATATATGAGGGTGTGTAAGTTACCTGGAAACAACTTTGGATGTAGAACTATGACATCATCAGACTCACTCAGTGAAGTAACGCTGATGCAGTTGTGCTGTATCTGTTCCCAGGTTTGTTAGCATGTCCTCAGTCTCACATACAGATGGACATCTCGCCTTGCTAAGCTACACAGTAAGATGGATTAGTCTCAGGTAATATCAATAAGGTGAATCTGAGGGGCGTGTCTGACCCCAGGCTGGTATAAAACGGTGTCTGTGAAAAGTTTGGCTTGAGCACAGACTCTAGAGTCTGTAGTTCTCTGGTTCCTCAGTTGTGTGATGGGGAACTCTAATCTTCATAGCAAACTCAAAACACTACATCTAACCTGATCTTCTGTCTGGCGAGTCTGGTGATGTTTGGATCTGAGGTTGTATCTGTGACGCGTGTCTGTCTCAGGTTTCACCAGAGGGTAGCCTCACCTTCTCCATCAACGTCTTCATCTGAACATCTGCAGGACCTCAGCAGGCCTCAGATCTGCTGCTGCTCTGACAGAAGAGAGTCTAGATCATTTACATCATAGAGTCGAAAACAACCTAAGTGTTAAACACTTTTTAGTGAGGTTCTATATCACTTAAAATCTATATTTGATTGGCGAGCAATACTTTTACACCATGTAATAATCTCTGTTAAAGATCGTTTATAAATGTACTCACTGTTATGTTAATGCATTACAATGAAAGTGACAACCTCTAATTAACATCACAGTAATACATATAAAACCTGTGTATCGTGTATGCTAACTATTGCATTAATAGTTAGCATACATGGGGGCAGTTGTGGTCTACTGGTTAAGGAGTCGGGCTTGTAATCAGTAGGTTGCTGGTTCGATTTCAGCACCGGCAGATAGCAACTGAAGAGCCCTTGAGCAAGACACCTAACCCCTGAATAACCCCCCGACGTCACTTTTCCATTCCATTCAACTAACGTGCATATGTAAAACTAGACATGTACCCAATTGTCACCTAGTTTTAAATAAATTGTAACGACATTCAACCTAAATACTGCTGTATTAAGTGAGGGACGTTTACTTGAAAATATGTGCATGTGATCCGTATTAGCTTTTGTGCTTCTGCAAATCTTCTCTTTATAAAGGTGCCGTCAGATGTACTGCAGGCTCATGAACCACTGGAGATGTGTACATTAAAATATTAAACACTGATGGTGATTAAAGTCTGTGCATTAAATACTGACACCATAACCTCCATCCTCCAGGTCCTGCTGTTTACGTTAAACTACATCATTCTGTCAGATATACAATCACATTTTGGAGCCTTTTTAACTACTGGCTGCTCAGTTTCTATGACAACCGCAATCTATTACCATGAAGACCTTGTGAGTCAGAAGCATCTCTCACCAGCCGCCTCTAAAGCTGGAATAAAGACACAATACAAAATAACAATCCCTTACACATCAGTGAACGAACTGTGTGTCAGTTTCACTCATTGTGGCTGTGAGGAGACGGTCTTCGCACAAAGCTTCCAAATAACATACTATCAACGTCGATTCAACACTCAAAATGAACTAAACTATACAGGTGATGGCACTGTGATATTAGCATGAGGTTTACAGCATCACATCTCAAACCTCATCAGCTCTCTGTGCAGAACCATCAATCTGCCGCCGAGACGCTGACTGTCCTCAGGCCACGAGAGTCCAGCAAATGAACCAGACATACAGACACAAACATAACACAACTGATACAAAAATGTTAGTTTATTTTGTTTTACACAACCTGTGTCACATCAACAGTCTAAGCCCATCATTCACACATCTGAGGACACATCTTCTGCCACATCTGATTGGCTGTATAAATGCAGGAAGTGTAGATCTCAGACTCCAGTAACATTATTTTTCTTGCTGTACATTCAAGTCATACCAAGTGCTTTGTCCAATCGGATTCCAGCCTTGTATCCATAGCAACAGCCTCACAGGAAATCATACAGATACTTCACCACATCAAAGCTGACAGTTCTAGGATGAAAAAACACAAATCATTAGCAAGTGGTCAAGCGCATGTCGGCTCATTACAGAAACGGCTGCAACATTTTTTAAAATTCTGTTTAACATTATGGTGTTTTGATTATTCCATTACATATCCGTAAAACATTTCAACCAGGTGTTCATTTTTAATAACAAAATTAACATTTTCTGACAAATGATGCACGTTTATGCTCATGTTGCTATAAAATATGCTCATGTTGATACATGTTGATACAAAAGAAAGTTTTCTGTGGCATTTTCATGTTTTTATTGACTTGGCTCATGTGATTTTGAGCTGAGAGCCTTCAGAAAATGTGTGGTTGATTTCTGGGAACAAATGATGACTGATGCTCTCTGGTTTCTGTGTCTTTGTGGGAATTTTTAGGGAACAAAGATTGTAGTGCACTGGAAGGATTCTGTGACTCCCTGATCGGTGCCCTGAGATCGGATTGAGACGCACCCACCATCTCAGCATCTCTCAAATGTACCTGGAGATGGCCAGAATGAAGTCCAGTGAAACCGCACACTTGTATTTGGGTGAGTCCAGCTGGTCATCATGTCCCACTCGAGTGAGAAGCTGCAGGGTAACCAGAGACGACATCTGCAACACAGCCGCCAACATACAACCAGCTATAAACCACTGACCTGCTGTACACAACACAAACCTTACATAACACAAACACTCACACAAAAAACAACAACTAACCAAACATACCAACACAAACACTCACACAAAAAACAACAACTAACCAAACAAACCAACACAAACACTCAC
>JBAJNP010007907.1:0-21103 GCA_036877545.1 Yasuhikotakia modesta | reverse complement strand
TTTGCACATACAATAATTCAATCTTTCATGCTGTTTTTTGGCTGCTCACAAAATTCCCTCTAAACAAACATATGCAATTGATCAACATACATATGACATTTATTTTTTTAAAAGTAGGTGATGATAAAGTAAGAAAATCATGGTAAAACAACATAAAAATCTGAACAGGTCAAGGGGTTCACAAACTTTCAAGCAGCACTGTATATCATATATGTATACATTATTTATATAATATATATATATATATATATATATATATATCACTTATACATATATATACATCGCAAATGTTTAAGGCTACACACTACACCTTTTTTATAAACCCTAAGAACATTTGGGATGGTAAAAATAGAATCAGATAAAAAACAGAAACATTTTTCTTAACATTCTTATTAACCTCCTATTATGGTCTGACCTTTGCAGTCCACATACACTTTGGGAATTTTGGGAAATAATGTCGGTGTTATGAGAAATAGAACTCATGTCTTATCCATCACTGGTTCTGTGAAAATGGTTACACCTATGCTTAAATTGTAAGGTTATTTTAAAAGATACAGGCTCCTAGATGTTACCTACCTTGAAGGCACAAGATATAAATCATACACATACAGAGTGGAAAGCAAGACATCCAAAAAAATAGCAACAGAGCTTGTTAGAGCAAAATACAAAAAATGAACCAAAATCTGGATTACCATTTTGGCAGCAGGGAGCTCTAAGACCTAATTATACAGATAATTTAGAATCGCTCCACAGCTCACATGTAGATAAAGCTGGCTCACCCTGTTACACCCGTCTATATATTTCAACATCCCAACGAGACTGTGACAGTCAGCAGGTGATGATGAATATATCAATTCCCTCAACAGTGGCAAATCCTATTTTCACTGTACAGAGTCCAGGCTTCAAATATGTGCCCAGACACATTCCCTTTTCTCACAATAAGAAGCCATACAATCCTTTGTAATGGGTGATTCCTATGGATCATCTTTGTTCACAGAGCAACGGTACAAGACAACAGAAGCTTAGCTGTTGCTATTCATTGCACACCCAATTTATTGCTCCCATGTCCTAATATATTACTGTCACATAGAAGTAAGCCATGAGAGTCAAGGGCAATAGATTCTGCATTAGATTTTGGTTGAAAACACATTTATTTAAAAAAAAACCTTATGATAAACAGGCTATATATGCATATAAAAATCCTCTGTTTAAACTGAATCTTTGCTTCCTCTTCAAATTCACTCCCTACTCCACAATCCAGCCATGCATATAACTTTTTATAATAAATATACACCACATGTGATCTGTAGTTACACCAAAAGCAACAAACTACAAAGCAATCATGCAGGGAACAAAAGGAATCAACCTATTCTTACTTCTGTCAAACTGTTTAGGAGTAAGTGTATGCAAAATCGTGGCCACCACACATTCAACACTTGCTCAACTGCCACTCAATCTGCAGCGGTGACACAATCTTTGGCGATTCCCATTTTAGTAAGGTAATAGGGATTTTCTTCTTCATTCTCCTGAAGTAACACAGATGCTGATCGTCACTTTAATTTGCTCTCTGCTCTTTCCCACTGGACTCTGTCATTGGAGATAGCTTGAGCACTGATTATTTTGCTCAAACGTTATTGCTTTTATATTTGGTTGACCTTAAAAGAGCAGAAAATGTAAGGCAGTTACATTTTTCTACCAACAATGCAATTTTTGCAATGTCAAATGGAGTATTGATGCCTTTGGCATGCACTTTTACCTCAAATTCACAGAGGAAACATTAGCACTCAAATGGAATGTGAGGCATCTACAGTTGTCATGACTCTTTAATCAATGCAAATTGCATTCGCTATTACATGTGAAGCATGTCTGATCAAAGATGTGTGAAGTAATTACACTTTTAATCCAACTTTTATTACAATTATTTATTTAGTGGTTAAAATTCACGCAAAAATGAAAATGTTGTTGTTTACTTACCCTCATGTCACTCTAATGTTGTTTATGGAAATAATTAAATAGAAAAATCTCCTTTCCTTGTAGGAAAATAACTTCCTTTGGTCAGCATTTTATGCAAAGCTATCAAATGACTTTTTAAATTTTCAAATCAAATCAAATTTTTACTTATATATATATATTAGGATATATATTTGTGGTGCTTTAATTTTGATTTAATTTTAATTTTGTTTTTCCTTTTTACAGGTTTCACAGTATGTGGCCCTTTGCCAGTGTTTGAGCTTATACCCTTCTTCCTCCTGTCTCCCTCTCTGCTTCCTGTCTATCCACACTGTAATTATAGAGTGCGTAACACATTATTTTTAATTGTTAGCATGAAGTGAGATTCAGAGGTCAGACAGCAGCGTTCTGATTACTGTGCGACTCAGTTCCATCTATGTGTGTATGTGTGTTTGTGTTTCGGAGGTGGTTACCTACTCTGTGTCCTGTGATTAATAGCTGCAGTACTGAGCTGTTGACCTTCACAGCTCCGTCATTACAGGTGGCGGCTTACAGGGTGGGAGAGAGAACAGATGGGACACATTACCCCTGAATATCCACTGACAGGAAACATTGCATGGGCCAAAACACCCACCTAATTCAACGTATGCAGAAGGGTCTTGATAGACACAGATTTATTGGAAAAGATTTGGTCATTGTAATACACTATTCATTATGATCTTGGTCACATTATGACCATTGTGCTTTATATTCTGATTTATGTGAGGAATGTGAGCTGCTGTAGAAGTAAAAGCTATACAGTAGCTTCACTATTGAAATTGTTGTTGATGTAATGGCCTCAGTGCAAAAAAGGTTGCAACCTAACACACATTTCCTGTACTCTTTTTAATTCTTATCACCTGTAAGAAATAATTTACAATTAATTTGTTATTTTTTGTTCCCTATAGTAATAATACAACATGTTGTATATGTTTAACCTTGAGATCAGTCACAGCCTTGACAAAGCCACATATGTAACCGCACAGATTCTGTTATCCGTGTTTTTATATGTAGAATTGCTGGTCCTGCATCCCACTTCCTTCATTCCGCATCGCAAACTCCATTTGAAATGCATATGAAAGCTTGGTGATAATCGAGAAAACTCTGCCTCCTTCTGTTCTGTCTTCTGAATGCTTTTGTGTATGCTCAGACACATACACACATAACACACTAGCGGTGAGGGTAACTCATAGGCTGCTGGTCTCCAGTGTCCTCAGGACTAAATTTATTCTGCACGATTCATCGTAACACGACCAAATTAGTGCCAGTGTGCCAGTCATCTATCAAGCCACAAAATTCTTTACCAACTCCATTTGACATTAAATAAGGCCATTCATCACTAAGTGATTTATGTGGACCTAGAGGCTCTTAGAAGCTATACTGTTGATTGAAAAAAGATTGTAAAGGGTTTTAGTACTGCCCTACACCAGAAGCAGCAGGACCCACTTTGTGTTAGGACCCAATGCTGTCATATTATTACCATCTAATATGAAAAGAAACTCTAGTTTCTCTAGTTTATTTTCTACTAACTCTAGTAGTACTCTAGTTTATCTGCAATATAATGTGTTGTCTTAAACTGAGCACACAGAAAAGTGACCATATTGATTACATTCAGAGCTCCTTCTACTAGCTGTCATGTCTGAAGGGTGTCTGATAGGGATTTGTTGATTACTGTAATGATAAAAGTCAATACTGTGGGTTTGTCAGAAGGCTGAATCAACCTGAATTGTCATGTCTCTAGTAAAGTCTCTAAAATTGATATTGAAAGACTTGAGATTAAAATACTATGAAATTTAAGGAATAGTATAATGAAAATTCAGCATCATTGAAAAATAATAATGTCACTGAGTTATTTGTATATTCTTCAATTGGTTTGGTTTATTTATTTAGTTTGTATTGGCCTGTGGAAAATCTTGATGTGACATTAGCCTCAGCAACACATTGTGACCAAAAAACAAACCTGTGATCAAAAGAGTATTCAATTTATGTAACATATGAATGGCTTAATAAATAAATAAATGCATAGTTGTTATCAGCTATCTAGCATGTACATGTACCACTGAACATCAGCGTCACTTCTTGGAGAACTTCATGCATGAATGGTTTACCAACACCTTGAGGCTGGACATGTTCCTCCACTCATCTGTCTTTCAGATATCTAAGGCTTTCCATTTCTCAGTAATAATATAACATATTAGTTAATTTATATAAAATTTTTGGTTTGGTAAGTTGGGGGTATCTTATATTATTAAGGAATGTTTTATTTTTTGCCTTACATGAACCTTAAACAAGGTGACATGTGAAGAATGAATAGAAGAACCCAAGGACATGAAGAATCATGTCACTAAGCAACAGCTTTAACCACTAAAGATGCACAAAACGGTAAAATAAAAATAAACAATATTACTTTTCAAACACTCTATAGACCTTAAACAAAAATATATTGCAAACATAATGTTCTCTAATGTTTAGTTATAAACACAAATGTAAACAAAAAACATAATGTGTTCTTGTTTCATCATACAGGAACTAAAATGTAAACTAAATGGTTAATAGATATATTGTCCAAATAAACAATGGCTTTCATTTAATTAGATTTTTATTGTGGCATCTGTTTTTAATGTTTATTTAAAATGTATGAACATTGACATAATGCATCAGCTAATTTAACAGGGGTGTTATCTTGTTAATGTTTCTTCATAATTTTTTAATGATACCACTGGCGGGCAGACAAACCTTGCATGAAACTATTGCACACTTTCCAGAACCCTTACTCTATTTCTTAACACTATAAACACAACTTTAACTGCTAACTTTATTACAAAAACATTATCAATTAAAAACAAACAGTTTTAGTTGTATGCTTAGAGTATTGTTTTGAGGGAATGGGATATCAATTAAAAGAGTATCTTTGGGAAAACAATATGTTTTTAGGATGTTACCAAATATAGTGAACAGTAAATAAATCAAGCTGAATAAAAATCCACATTTAAAAAGTAAAACACTTGAATATTTCACAAATGCAATTTAGCATTAAACAGATCTTCTCAGAATCAAATGTTTTGCTCTGCTTCATCCACCTTCTTGTACACTTATTTACCGTAAGTACTTTCTGTATTGTTAATGTCTGAGGCTAACAAACACATCTTTAGCATTTATAACATTTGTAACATTATGAGTTACTGGCAGCGTGTTGTTTACATAAGCAAATAGAATGGATTTTTAAATCCATTATTCCTGTTTTCAGAAAAAATTAATATGTGTTTGAACTCTGTGCTGAGGTAAAACATCCCTGAGGCAAAGCAAATCTACAGATAGAGATTCAAAGCACATCTGTCTCGCTCTCTCTCACACACACATGGTCACTTCTCGTCCCCTCCTGCAAACAGAAAGCCCTGAGAAGAAAGATACAGTTGATTTGTATTTCGAAAACTGCTTATTACTGCAATATTGTTAATCTGAATGCTCACACAAAGGGTAAACAACCCCAGCAAGTCATGTTAAAATTCTTTACAACTCATCTCAGATCTTGCAATTTATGCTGACACCATGGACCTGAGAAGTGCTCAAAATTAAGTTGTTTCCACTTTAAAAAATGTGAAAATTCTTAATTAAAATTAAAATTTCATATCATGTAAATCCCTGGTGAATTCAGTAAGTCTATATCATGCCTATAAATTGTAATATTAGATTCCTCATGTATTTGTAAATATTTTTGATCACTCTCCACTAAATGTTATACAAAGAGTTTATGGTAGCCAATCGTGTATCTGAAATATCTAAAACCTTTTAGTGTCTGGTTGTTAAACACTTTATACAGATGTTGAAACAAGATTCATAGCTTGCCTACAAATTGCTTGTGAGCCCTACTGTGGCAGCTGTTAGCATAGACAAAAGCTAAATAAATAAAAAAGGACCAGTTAAATACTTTCAATTAGTTAGAAAAAGGTACAAAATAATTGTTCTTTAAAGCACTGGGGTTTTTTTTACCATAAACCAGGCTCACAGGGCAGTGTCCAAAGGTCACTATATAAATAGTTGTTCATTACAATAAAATAATTTTAAGGGTGTGAATAATTGGTTATGGAAATTTCCACTTATGAAATCAGAATTGAACTCTTTTTAAACATGGATGATAACCTGCTTTGGTTGGGGTAGGCAGGGAAGAGGAAGAAAATGAATGTTGAGGCTTATCTAGAAAGCATTACTGAGGTTTATACAGGCCTGCTGGTTTTTGGAGATAAGGACTTATCACAGAGCCTGCTAAGGGAACACAGGAGCTATTAGCAAAGAGCTAAGAGCTCACAAAATTGCTGTTATATGGGTGTAGGGCCAGTCACCCTTACCTAAATTGTAACCAGACGTGGGAAAGCAGATCTTAGATCAGGGAAAAGGCCATTTCTGGCAGCAGTGTCAGGCTGCGTATTACTTAGCTGTGAGGGATATTAAGTGGAGGACTGAGTATAAGGATTTGTTTGAGTACATAACATTCAGCAACTTGTACGAGAAAAGCTTTCTGGAGTACACATAATTACAAAAACCTGCTAAAAGAGTCCATTATAGTCCAATCTGGTCTATACCTAATAATTACCTTGAAACCTTAAATTAAACTTAAATTAAAATATTTGAGCAGTGAATGTATACAGAAAATGTCTATAAACTATATTGTTTCACAATTGTCTCATGACCTCAGTGGGCAGCACTGTTGCCTCATATCAAGAAGGTTTCTGGTTTGAGCCCAGGCAAGCAAGTGTTTTGGATTTGCAAGAAAACCTTTTGGATTTGCAAGCAAAACCTTTTGGATTTGCAAGCAAAACCTTTTGACTCGCAAGCAAAACTCTTGGATTCGCAAGCATTACTTTTTGACTCGCAAGAAAACCTTTACAATTCACAAGCAATATGTTTTGACTTGAAAGCAGAAATTTTACATTTGCAACAAAAGAAAATGAGAACACATTCAATTTTTATTCTCAAATCCTGATTTTCTGTTTTTAATACTATTTTTGTTTGTCTTTGTTTCTTTGCTTGAATTAAAAAAGAAAACAACCCTCAATACAAGACGGATACAGGATAAAAGATACAAAGTGCAACAACACAACAAGGGAAAAATATATATACAGTACTCAACATAAATGAGTACACCCCCTTTAAAGTACAAATTTAATCAGTAGCTCAATGAACAAAAGAACATTTTCCAAACTTTTAACAATACTTAGAAATTAAAGGTTAATAATCTAACTTGGATCACAAAATCTTCAGTTTTAATCCCGCAACAAAAACTACTACATCTAGTATTTTATATGAGCACCATGTTTTAAGGACAGCACCAAGTCTTCTATGCATGGAATGAACAAGTTGGTGACATATTGCAACACCCGTCTTTTTCCATTCTTCAAGAATAACCTCTTTTAGAGCCTGGATGCTGGATGGAGAGTGATGCTCAACTTATCGCTTCAGAATTCCCAACAGGTGTTCGATTGGGTTCACATCAAGAGACATACTTGGCCATTTAATCACCTTTACCCTGTTCTTCTTCAGAAATGCAACAGTAGCTTTAGATGTGCATTTTGGATCATTATCATGTTAGAAAAGTGCACAACAACCAAGTGCACGGAGTGATGGCAGCATCGTCTCCTTCAGTATAGAGTAGTACATTGTTGAGTTCATGATGCCATCAATAAAATGCAGCTCCCCAACACCAGCAGCACTCATGCAGCCCCACATAAGGACACTGCCACCACCATGTTTCACTCTAGGCACCATGCATTTTTCTTTGAAATCCTCACCCTTACAACGCTATACAGTTTTAAACCATTAGTTCCAAAAACAGTGATCTTTGTCTCATCACTCCAGAGTAAAGTAGTCTTCAGTAGTCTTCATCTTTTTCAGCATGGGCCCTAGCAAATTCTAGGTGTGCTTTTTTTGTGCATGGGCTTTTGGAGAGGCTACGTTTGTGGACGATACCCATGCATGCCATTCCTCTGCAGTGTGGGCCATATGGTGTCACGGGAAATGGTCACTCCAGTTTGGCTTTCTACTGCTTTAGCTAACTGCAGTGAACTTGCATGGCAATTTTCTTCAACCCTTCTCATCAGAAGACGCTCCTGTTGAGATGGGGTCTACTTATTTTTGCAACATGAGCTTGAATGAATTTGTTAGGAAAATCATTTTTGAGTTTTGTACGTGCAAATTAACAAATCTTGTTTGCAATCAATGGCCCACATTTGTGGGAGTATTTTGTATAGTATCTCATAAAAAATGTTGATTCTGAAAGGAAACTAAAGGTTTTCTGACAAATGTAGTGGGGTGTACTCATTTATGCTGAGCACTGTATATATGTTGGCCATCATCTTCACAGGGAGATAAAACTTCTTCAGCTGCAATAAGAATAACATCCTCTGCTGAGCCTTCTTGCTGAGGGAACCAATGTTCTGCTCCCACTTAAGCTCCTGGGTGATGGTAGTGGTACAGAGAATGACAGGTGGGTGTAGGGCTGGGTCCTTCCTGAAGTCCACTATCATCTCTGCTGTCTTGACAGTGTTGAGCTCCAGGTTATTATTGTTGCACCAAGACACCAGATGATCCAACTCCCTTCTGTAGGCTGACTCGTCTCTGTCTAAGATTTGACAGACTGATGTCCAGATGTGCAGCTGTTGCTATGCAGGGAGAATAATAGGGGAGAAAGGACACAGCCTTGGGGGGATCCAGTGCTGATGATGCGGGAGTCCGATACATACTTTCCCAGCCTCACAAACTGCGAGAGATGGGACGATAGTGTTGAATGCAGAGCTGAAGTCCACAAACAGTAACCTAGCATAGGATCCTGGGGACTCCAGATCCTGTGGATGAAGGATAAGGTGGAGGGCCATGTGTACAGTGTCGTCTGCAGATCTGTTGGCTCTGTAGGCAAACTGCATGGGATCCAGAAGAGGGTCTGTGATGTCCTTGAGGTGAGACAAGTTCAGGCGCTCAAAAGACTTCACGACTACAAAAGTCAGAGTGATGGGCCTGTAGTCATTAAGTGCTGTGATCCTTGTCTTTTTGGGGACTGGGATAATTTCAGCAGTTTTAAAGCAGGCTGGCACATGGCAGGTCTCCAGTGAGGTGTTAAAAATGTTGGTGAACACTGGAGAAAGCTGGTTGGCACAGTGCTTTAGGGTGGAGGGGGAGACACCGTCCGGGCCTGCAGCTTTGTGGGGGTTTAGCCATTTAAACAGTTTGTTTACATCTCACTCTTTGATAGAGAGAGGTAAAAGGGATGGGTGGGAGGACGACTGGAATGCACCAACTGGTTGCATTTGGCAGAGGCTACTTAGATATACACCTTTAATGAGGAAACAAAACCTTTAAGTGATTTAAACAAATAAAGTTCTGATGAGGATCAGAACTGCTAGCTGGATTTTAGAAGCTGTGGGGGACCAACTGGTGCCCCACAAGGCCAAAGAGTGATGGGCAAAATGTGACAAGCTTTGACAGGCCTGTGACCAGGCCAGTGATTAATTAGAGATTCTAATTCATATTCTTCTCAGGGCAACTACAGGAGACCATAGATCAAGTCAAGCACATACGTGTAGACACATGCTCCTCACACACTAGCATGGTCCTGGGACACCAATCTGTGATGTTTGGATACAGAAACATCTCATTCACCTACTGGGAACGGAATTGATCAGGAGGACTCATCCTGAGGAAGTCAAATAGATTGCTGATAAAGTTATAGCATACTGATGATCCTGCTGGTCACCTCTATGGTGCGACTGTGAAATAATACCACTTCCTATACGATCCATTGTTGACACCATGACTTAATTTAGAATAAATAAGAATTATAGCTTAGCATGCAATTTATCCAAGAAGTGCCAAATGACCCTTGATCAACATGGAAAGCACATTCCCAAATAATCCCAGTCCTTACCCTAATCATAAATGTACATTTAAAATCAGGCAAAAATAATACATGACAAACCTTGAATCTTAATTAACCGAATGTTAATTCGAATGTAACTCTTCACTAATAAAATGCAAGGAGAAAAAAGCACTGCTTTGCATTTTTTGTAATGATTTTAGAGAAAAATTGATTTTAAATTGGTTGAATGGAGCTAAGAGTACAACACTTCATTGGTATTTGAAAGCATAATCAAATCAAACAAAATATTTAAATCACATTGGGACACCAGAGGTAGAAAATGTGCTTGACTTCTGCCAAAATCAGTGGAGCTCTAAAATTTTCATCTGGCTGTAAATTCAGTTTAGAACAGGCAAAGGCAAATGCTAGATTAGCATCCTAACAGTTAATTTATATGTATAGTTTATATATAGTATATGTATGTCTACAATAATTAAAACAGAGAATGCCCATAATAAACCTTGGGGCACAACACACATGGTGTTCAAAGTCACTTGAAAAGCTACACATTATGAAAGGAAGGCCTTGAGTTCAGGAGAGTATCACTTAAAAAGCAACCAAATGTGTCAGTATTTAAAATAGTGAGTGAGGTAAGTCTTGCATATCTTCACGTGCATTTGAGAGTGGGTGCTGGATGTGCTTGAGTTGGATATGTCACGCTGCCTAGGGCATCGGTGACAGAAAAAACCTTAAATGAGTCATCCAATCCAATGGTGGATTCCAGGTCACAACACACATACACAGACTGTCATTCTTAGATAAGATACTCGGATACCACATTTATCTAACTATTTGCTTAAAGCTAAACATACAACTATGACTTTAAAACAAAAACATTATCACCTCATTATCACTTTTTGTTGAAAATTTAATATTCTTTTTATGAAAGAATAAATACTTTCCAATATAAGCCATTTTCCTTCTATTCTATTTGCTTTTATGCCCCATTTAAAGAATATTAGAAACAGAGAACACTTACACCAGGGATATCAGCAGTTTATTTAGTGCTTTGAAAGCAAAACTTGTCTTTTTTTAATAAGAGCTGGCACAATAATACCACCTCTCACAAACTAATGACAGACATTCAGCTCATTCACAGTGCATGTGGCTGAGGTGCCAAGTACACCCAATGCTCTTCACACATTTTAAGACCAATTCTTGATTCATCAAGTATTTGGTGACTCCAAACACTTTTATTAATTTATTTATCAGATTCACAAACATAGTATTTATGTATTGGATCATTATAATCTGTGCATGGAAGTTAATTACACTTCCTATAATGCTAAATACATTAACATACAGCAGCACTTAAACTGATAAGTGCATAATTACAGTACCATGAGTAAAACTCAAAGATATGTTGTCTCTTTCAGCCTAAAGATTCATATCCTGTTCTATTAACAAGGCAGAAGAAGAACAGATTTAGCAGGGAAATATATGTAAATGTTTGTGACTCTGAGAACATATGTAGTCAACAAAAAATTAATGGTTGATGCCACATAACACACAAAACAGCACATTTCGACACCGGTACATTTAAATGAGAGATTATCAAGTCAAAGAACCATTTTATCCAAAGCAGCCAGACTCATGACAACACCTTGACACAGACACCAGTGGGTAGAAAGTAACTCTAGAAATCATTTTTCAGCACTTGTATATATTAATATTTAGAAAGCAACAACTTTTCTTAGAAAACTTTCACATTTTCAGAAGTCACTCAGTGGTAATCCATTGCACATAGGCTTTGAAAAAACTTTTAAAAAATCAAGATATCTGGAATATTGTAGACTTTTTAAACACTTACTTTAACTTTAAAGAGTTTTAATTTATTAAATGCACATATTTGAAATGTGTCATTCGACCAAGGTCTGATCAGAAGCAAAAACACCACAAATACATTATTACACACTTGTATGACATTAGAATTACAAATTCAGAGTAAGTCACAAATACAACAATTGGACGAAATATAAAAAAATGGGGAAGGCACCCGTGAGGCACCAGGCATGAATAGAATCTCATTATGAAGAGATCTGTTTTGCTTAAAGTTCTAAACACACAGTGGATGGAAGATATAAAATGAAGGGCTTAGCCTGACAATAGTTTGTCCCCCTTACTACTCCTTCAGTTTGTGTTTACACCGTCAGATTTGGCAGAGGAAGGAATGACACTGACTGATGGGCAAAATAACCTCATGAAGGAGCCACACAAGATATACAACTATACTAACAAAGAGAGACACAGAATCCCAGGGTGGTAACTGAGAGAATTAACAGAGGCTGGCTGATATTTGCCCAGTTATTTCACAAATAATCCTTTTATCCTCTGATTGTCTTTTGTCTGTGTTGAAAAAATGGAAAAGGAAAATCAGTTGGACTGCCATTACAGTCTTGATTCATGACAGACCCCAAATTCCTGACAGAAAACAGGATTAATTATTAGTCAAGATCACGTTTGTTATTCGCTTTAAGACTATTGAGAGTTTAAAAGTGAAGAGAAGCAGATGTAGAGGTTAGTGTTATTAGAATGGAAACATGGTAAATCCGTGACCGACACATTGAGATACTAGTAAAGTCTTTCTTAATGCAGAAGAGCATCTGAGAGCTTAAGGGACCACAGCTTGCTTTTCACATAAGTGAAAACTGAGAAGTTGAGAAGTTTATTTTTGCAGTAGAAATTACTTTTGGCAATTTGGGATAACCAACTTAAAAACTTAAGGCATGAGATTGTTCATATTCTTCAAGTGGACGCTGTATGAGCTGTGAGATGAGGCCAAGTTCTCACTGAGCAATCAGCATGGCCAGGATCGTGGATATTTTAATTAAGACCTTGGTGCTAGTGCTTGGTGTGACACTCTCTCAGGCTTTCTTTAGGCCCACTAAAGCACAGCTCTCTTTCCACAGCCTGGTCTGCAGCTGTTCATTATAAGAGATTGCTGAAGATTCTGTCTTACAACCATTGTACAGATACAGTCTACCGATGCCCTCCAGCTCAGAGGCAACTGCAGCGTAGATGGCTGTGGAGGCTCCTTCTGCAGGCATCTGTGGATGGACAAAATTTTTAATCAAAAACGATGGATAGAATGATTTCATATCAAAGAAAGATTGTTGGGATAACTACTATTTGGGACTATTGGAATGCATGTTGTATCTGCTGGATTCTGTTTGGCACTTCAAGTCCCCCAAGTACTTGACATATATCCTTAGCTGCAAGCCCCACTTATAATTTCTACCCAAAATATTCTATAGCTTGAACAACTAGAAATATAACTTCTACATACAAGATAACCAGACACCACACATTTTTGTACTTAATTTAACTTAAGTACAAAATTTCCCTTTTTCCAGTCAGGACTCAGGAGATTGTTTGTGAAGGCAGTCTGTAGGTGTGTGGTGTGCTGTCAGGGGTGCACATAGCAGCACTCCATATAAGATAAAAACTGTTTCTCAATTCTCAAATTTTATAAGAAAATTTTAGTTTGTGGTCTGTCGCATTTTGAAAAATTCCAGACAGATGTGTTTAAACAAACTTGACATAGACTATTTTGAAGAGTGGCCCGTCAGGACCACGTCTTGACACTCCTTGTGTGAATGGCCACTTAGTCTACCTCAAACAAACCCAAATAGGTCTACACATGATTCTTGTCATATAATTACAAACGTAACGCAGTTCAAAAGCCATAGCTAATTATAAAAGGATCTAATTACAAATGTTATTGGTTCACTTCTGCAGGACAACATCTAAAGGTTGAGCCGCACACAGTTTGTGAGATTGCTACACAGACGGTCATTTAGAATATGACCTCCAGACGGATCAATTACAAAGGACAGCCAATCTTCACCAGAACTGCCAGATTCTGCACTTCAAACGGTTCTCTTTGAGGCCAGGCATTTGGGCTGAGCACTGTTTTCTTCTTTCCAAATCTCTTTCGTCTGAGGGAATTTGGATTCAACTACAGAAGTCGCAACGTTTCTCTCTCCTGAGCTAAATCAATACAGCAGAGAGTGTGAGAAAAGCTTCTCTCTTAACTCTGTTAGCATAGTGCTTTACGAGGACTACATGCTTGAAATACAGAAAAAACAAGGTATAGTTTTATATACTTTTTAGTACCAACGCATTTTTATTTGTAAGTTTTGCTTATTTCACTTGTCTATTTTTAATTTCTTTGCCTGTCAAGTCATAACATTTACCTTTAAGACATTCCTAATTTGTTATCTTTACTTCTATACACATACATGTGTAATACACACAATTTATTCCTTCCTAGCCTCTATAATTTCAAGGTTTTCTAACAGAATTTCTGTGCTGCATATGTAATTACATCTGTACAAAGAAATTATATTTGCATTTAACAGATTACACATTTTATCTTCTGTAGCAAAATTAATTCCCCTTGAGAGCAGGCTAAGGTCGTTGCACTTTGGTAAGATTCCATATGCTGCCCAATCTATTGTGGCAGCAAGCACAGAACATTTTTATGCAAAAATGTATATTGAAAAATGTATATGTATATATGCATAAATGAAAGGTGCTTTGACAACATGTCACACAATCGAATGCAGTTGTTTACCAACTATCATTTCTTAAGCTTTATCATCACATGATCGGTTGATTGTAAGTAGAAAGCTTGTAATTAGAATTACTCATAAATCATTGCGACCTTGAAATAACAAAAACAAAAAAGTTATAATCTGTGAGATTTCATAAAAAATAACACCGGGAACTTCAAAGTGCCTTGAATGTACCTTGAAATGTAGAGAAACTTCAGATTTAAAGTGCTTCACACACGCACACACACACACACACACACACACACACACACACACACACAAGCACACTCTTCTTTGAAACAGAAAAGACAAGATAAATCCAATTATTGTTTATCCTGACATAGTGGCTCCAAAACTTTAGATTTCAAGATGAATTCTATGGATTAGGTGAGACACAGAAAGAAATAAAATGAGAGTAAGAACAGTGTCCCCCGGGATGCATGGCAATGTCACAATACTTCCCTGCAACATTTGGGGCAGGTGCATGTCACAAAGTGTTATCATTGAACACTGCACCTTTCATAGCAGCCACTGTCAGTCACTCTAAAGCATGCGTTATGTACAGATGCACTGTATCCAACTACAATATTCAAAACATTTTGTCTCATTCTTGGAGCACTGTAATATGTAAGTGTAAAAAGCTCTAATCTGTTTTGAATTTTAAAATACATTTGTGTTTTTCCACAATAGTCCTTCATTCAATTTTTCCTGTACACTCTCTGTCTTCAAAAAGCGTCAAAATAGGCAAAATATACAAATAAAAATAAAATAAAAATGACCTCATAAAGAACTGAAGCTCCAGTCAGTCTATACCTCAAGATTTCCCTGCTAAGGACAGACAGATAAATGAATAAGTCATAGCCTCCAACGACTCAAGACCTAGTTTGGCTGACTTTCTAAAGTTTGGCAAGCTAATTAAATAAAATAAGGCACTCCAAAATATGTCCAAGCAATTATTATCCTCTACTAAACTTGACAAATGAGGTTTTATAGAGGGTAATTTGATTTCCCTTACCCTGAAGAGCAGTTTCGCGAAAGGCTTCTTGGCCAGTTTGGCCAGGCCACACAGATTGTCATACAGGGATGTGTCCACCATGCCTGGATCCACTGCATTAACTGTTACTGGATCTCCTCTGGCCCACAATTGGTCCTGCAGGTGGTAGGAGAACAGCAGCAGAGCCAGTTTACTTTGGGCATATGCGCTGTGGGCACTATAACACTTCCTGAATGAGAGATGGGGGGAGAAAAAAATAGAAGCATTAATGCTTTGAAGCATTGATGCTAACAGAGGTTGACTAGTTATATGTATTCCTGCAGCAGTGTTTGCAACAAAATAATCATTAGTATGCTGTTTATAATAACATTACATTAAATAACATTACATAAAATTACAAAAGTCATCCTTGTGTTCTGCTGACTTATTGTTTCCTTAAGCATAGGCCTCAACTGGCCCTCCATGTATTAGGAGCATCAAAATTTTAATTTTATGTTGTAATTTCTATGACATGCATTTTAACCAATTTCAGCTGCTTGATTACAAATCATTGGTTACAAATCAAACTGTGGCACAGAGGGAATAGGGTCTTGGGCATTTAAACAGCATCTAGAGAATGCAGTGACTCTTACATTGCCAAATTTTTCAATAGATAGAGAAAAGATGGAAAAAGTTCTAGAATGCCCTAGAATAAAACAGGCAGGTTTACTCTTTCAGTCATTTATACGTTATTTATACCAGCAGATGCTTTTGTGCCCACCTTGTCCTCTCTTTCTCTCTCACCTTGAAGGACAAAATTATTAGCAATCTTCTAAGCCAGCCCACAGCATTCCTTCAGATTCCTTCACCCCCCGTACAAACTGAACAAGAACACTGAACAGTCCGACCAGTCTTCACCAGTTGCAGGCGGGCATGTTCTTTGCTGTATTGGATTTGCTGTTAGTCAGTATTTATTGTAACACTCATAACCGCCCCATTCTGCCTCTCAGGAGGCTTTGCAGTGTGCAGTCAATCAATAGGCACATGGCACTCTGAATCATGCTGCATGTTACAGCGATAGTGTCCTTGAGCTGTATCGTGTCTCTGCAGTGCACAACTGCACTAACGGATGAGGACTCTCAACACTGAAAGCATTAAAAGCAGAGCTGGGGAAAATAGGTTACAAAAGTGGTGATATTGTAAGGTGTGAAGCAGGCATCAACAGGATGAACAGGTTAACACTACAGGAAGATCTGTTTTTAATGTGCTTAGTGTGGTAAGTATTAAATATTATTTTAGAACCCACTTTATATTTGGTCTGTAACTTATATTAGCTCTTTAACTACTTTAACTACCTCAACCTTAGTATAAGCTAACAACAAAATCTCATGATTCAATGAGTTTTGCAGATTACGTTGCATGCACAATCAGCATGTATCACATGCTTAATTTTTATGTAATTACATATATTTAAAGATTATATTTAAACTTTTTTATATATAAATACTATTTTATGTTAAAATAATTGTTAACTTAACAACCAGTATGTGATTATAAAAAGGTAAACCAGTCTAGTTTTACAAATCATATTTCATAATTCGATTTACAAAGAGTTAAGTAATGTTAAATTTGTCTTATAGATGCTATAAATGTCTATAAATGCTATAGTACATACACACACACAGGTTTTGCTCTGATTTGTCAGGTTTTGCTGTTTTTTTGGATACAATATAAGGTTAAGTATACACACATGCACACACACACAAATATATAGCTTCGAACCTTCCCTGCAAGTCCTCCAGAGCTAATCTTCCTCCATAGTGGGTAGCTGAAGACATAATGACTATTCGTGAACATTTTCCAGGTTTGCCTGTGTTCCTCAGCACATCTAGCAACAGGCTGGTCAACAGGAAATGGCCCAGGTAGTTAAGTCCAAAGTGTAGCTCAAATCCATCCTCTGTCCTTCTCTCAGGAACAAGCATAATGCCAGCTGCAAAAATAAAGGAACATATTTGCTAAGCTACTATGAGCAGACAGAACATGCAGGACACCAGATACAAATACCTAACAGTGTATTCGCACCTTAAAATGACCCTGGCCCCTGTCATTTTTATAATTTAGTCAGACATTTTCTGATTCATTCTCTCTGAATAATAATGTGGAACATTACTGCTGGTTTATTGATTTGGGTCTAATGAAAAGATGTGAAGATCACATTTACAAATAATCATATCAAGCCATTAGCATATTCTTTTACAGACATCCTCTTCCATGTTTTTGTAAGGAACATCCAAAAGATACTTAAAGTTGGTGGATCCCAATATTAAATGGAGTAGTTTAAACCTAGTTGTCTGTAATAACGTTGCTTCATTATTGTGCTCTTAAAAGAATTACAGCTCAGAATTACAGCAAAATCAGGATTATCAAACTGTCCTCATCAACAGGACATTTAATGAACATTAGCAGTAAACTTTTTTAATTTAACTAAACCCAGACTCATGCTGGTAAAAGTGCAGCAGTTAACGCCTAATGCATACCAAATGTTATTGATCCTTGATTGAAGATTTTCTAAAAACTCTTCTAAAAAATTCTCAACTCTTGAGAATCGATGTCCCCTTGTACACAGTGTCCTGTCCATACTGAACAATAGAGGGGTCAAATGTTGACCTTTTTGCATCATTGGTCTCTCAGTGGGGTGGCATAAATGTGTTTGTCCATCAGAGGGAAAGGGTGTGTGCCACAGAGAACTAATGAGGAAAAGGAAGCGTGAATTATTAATTCTCTCTGTTAGGGTGAGGACAGTCTGTGAATGTTCCTGTCATTTTGAGACAGTCCCTGGGGCAGGCTTCTAAATTAAAGTCATTCAGTTAAAACAAACAACGCCTAAGACCCTCAGGACATAGATCAGACATGTCCAACAGAGTGAGATTAGGAGGGTGCTGGAGATTTTAGGTTTAGAGAGAAAAATACATTTATAAAACAGCAATCCTGAATATGTACAGTATAGTTGAGAGTCAGAAAAAAAATAATTAATGGGAAATATTTGTTGTTTTGGACACGATTTTTAGAATTTTTAGAAAAGGCATTTTTTCTGTGTCCTTAAATATTAAATAATCTGTACCTCACAGATTCATTTCTGTCAAGACATTTAATTCATTTTTTTATCACGTTTGTGCCATTTTATAGCGCAAGGAGCTCAAGCTCCCTTATTTATTTCTGCCCCTAATATAGTTATAAATAAAATATAACGGAATCAATATGAAGACAATGCATTGCTTGTAGTTATGTTGTTAAAATGGTGCTATTATGCATGTTAGGAACTAAAACAAGTGGCTCTTTGTGACTAATGAGTTTTTTTTAAGTTAAAACTGCCCTGGGAACACCCATAAAATGGGTAAAGAAGTACAGACATCATATTGGTGTGTTGTCGTCTTGCCGACAAAGTGCTAACCAATCAGAGCTCATTCAGTGAGCTCTGATTGGTTAAAGGCGGGTAAAAGGCAGGTCTTCAAAGTCTTTAAAGACAGACTACAAAGAGAGGTGAATGATATATTTAAAATATGCATGAAAATATGCATGAAAACACCCCCAACAATATTTAACACTGAAAAAGGCATAATAGGACCACTTTATAGAGAAAAATATAATGTAATATTGGAGCAAAAATTCAGAAATATACACACCATTACAGATAAGGACATGGAGAGGCAAACTTCTGCCTTTATATCTCTGGACAAACTGCCGCACAGAAGTCAGAGAGGCCAAATCAAGGAACATGAACTCCACTGAAAACAAACACATTAAAAAGAATCAGTACTAATGAAATGACGCCCATGAGGCCAAATGCTGAAGGAAAGGCACAAACTTAAAACATCTTGATCTTAAAACATTTAATAACATGAGACCACTTCATCTGATTAGAGAAAAGACAATGACCTTTTCAGGAAACGGATTTATATTTAAACTCTATAAATCAGTTAAAGATCAACAGCAATACTCCGTGACACCAATTCTCAGCCTCTTTATTTTATTTACACAATTTACTGAATTCACAATTTGTCAGTAGTTGTTAGCAGTTTACATTCTGATTCATTCCAATTTTTTTACACTGTAGTCAGAATATTTTTTTTCTGTGGACCTGTACATCAAAACATGTTTAATTACTTGTTTAATTTTAAGTATGCAAATGAAAGCATGAGTGCATACACAAAAAAGACATTCCACACTCTTTACATGATGATTTGCAAGTTACCAGTGATCACTTCTAGATACAAATCTGAATTTCACAAAACATGATTCTCACAATTCTCCACAACAATCTCTAAAATATCAAAACTACATGGTATTACAACATGGTATTAACCAGAAACTATCCCCTGCAAAGCCCTAGTAACAAAAATGTAGGGTAGCAGGATTTAAAGATGATTGCACTGTACCATCCAAAGGGTTTATTTTATGTTTGGCTTTTTTTTAAAGTAAATATCAATTATAAATCTTGAAGTTAATAATAAGCCTGTCATGTTTTTTTGATGTAATACTAATTAAATCCTCATTACATTTGACATCTGACAATCTTGCTAAATCAGACTTATATGGTGCTTTGTCCTTAAGAACTACTTAAAATAATTTGATGGGTCTTAATATCTCTGTTTAACAGGGTCACAATCCCAATTATAAAAAAACAAGCTGTAGTTTTGCCCACTCATCCTCCTCCTCCTTTTTCACCATCAACTTTAATTAGCTGTATTATTCATTCGTTCTGACATGACTATCCTTTTAGCTAATAATAATATCCTTTCAGCTAATAATGGCAGTGGGTGTGCTTCTGACACAATGTGAATCTGGTATGCTATCAACAAACAATGTTTTGCTAAATTAATTTTGCCTGTTGGTCTTTAATGTTTAAAATGGACAAGTTACTCTTGAAAATAAAAATAAGCTGTAAATTTACCTACTTTCAGAGCAAATTACTTTCATTTCAGTTTATTTTAGGGCTATTTAAAATCTTAAAGGACTTGATTTGTATTAATTACATTACAGAGGACCACTGTGTTAGCCAAAAATCTTTACTGTTTTTACTAAAGAAAATGTCACCTACATGGCCTGAGAGTAAATTTACAGCATATTTAAATTTTTAGATAACTAACAACTAACCCTCTATTAACCCAAGTCTACAACAAAAAGATCCTGACTGCTGCCAACCAGATTGGCTACTAGTGTAACGTCAGGCCAGCAAAGGGAGCCCGAGCCCTGTGTCTGTCTGTGTGCTCCCACTGCTTCCTCTTTGACTTCCTGTTTGCTGGCTATATAACAGCATGCCAGCAAAAACGAGGTTGCGATGTGTTGTATTGCCTTCGTTGTCTCTGTGTTCTCTCGTGTTTCTCTGTGTTTCCTTGTGTTTTGGCTCTTTTTTGTTTTTTGGACTTTGGACTGTTTACTGATTTTGGATGTCTGCTGCTGTTCTTGTCATGGCAGAAACTCTAGACACCCTAATTGTGGCCATAGCCATGTGGGTCGTTTGGGCCGCATGTACCACTCGGAGAGTTCTCCGAGGAGGCAGCATCCCCTGAGGTGCTGGCTGAGGCCACTCTCTGTCTCTGTGTCTCAACTCTCAGTTCTGCTCTGATGGGTGTCCTGGTCTGCTGATCCGCCCTGGTGGGCTCTCTCATCCCCCGAGCC
>JBAJNP010007906.1:0-21421 GCA_036877545.1 Yasuhikotakia modesta | reverse complement strand
TGGTAAACAGAGAAAAAACCTTGTGAGAAACCAGACTAGGCGGGGAGGGCCAGTTCTCCTTATTAATGCTGCAGTCTGTAAACCATGACTATGACTGGTAAATGAAAAGCTGTCAAAAATGGATGAAGCCATGATGTTTATGGTTGTAAATACAAGAAAATTACATGGATAAAACCTTGTCTATGCATATTCTGCTCAAACTGTACTTGTACTACCAACTCAAACAGTACACTGTATGCACTGTATATATGTTTGGGTGTATTACACATTACACATTATATTATATACAGTATTATATTATATTATATACACATTATATTATATTATTATATTACACATTGTTAAATTACACATTGTTCAACATTTCCAGGATCTGTACAATATGTTTTGTAAAGGTATTGTATATATGTAAATTGTCTCTGTGCTGTTTGGAGCAGGTGATGTGGTGATGTGACAATAAAAGTGATTTGATTTGGAAGGCATGAAATAACATAAGTTACTGTATGCATTAATTAATAAGCATTTAATCTGTTCTGTTTTCTTGGTTTAGATGATGTTGGTCAGATTTTTGTTTTTGGTCAGAAACGTTTTAGAAGTTTTACAGGTGGCAAAGGTTAAGGCTGGAGATGGTGCCACCATAACAGAAACCAAATTCAACATAACAGTAGAAAAAAAATGTCTTCCTACAGCCACTGTTGCATCATTTGTCAGGGATGGTGCTTCTGTTCTGCTACGATATAATATTTAATGTTGTAAATTTAAACTTTTGAATACAATTTGAAAGCAAGAAAACTGGAGTGAGTAAGAGGCTTAAGGACCATTTCCCTGGACTTATCACTGTCCACTGTTTTGCCCATCATCTCAATCTTGTGGTGTGAGCATGAACAAAAAGGCTATGTCTTATACTAACCAAATACTTCAGAACCATGTCAACAATATTTTGATTCTATTACAGCAAGCAGTACAAGAACTAGCAGTCTCAGAGAGATGGGGAAATTATTTAAGCTTCCACTATTAGAACTGCAGGTAGAAATCTGAATTATAGAATAAGAAGATAGTTATTTGAGAAATGTATAGAAAACTTTAATTGGAAAACATAAATTACTTTAAAATGTATTTTATATTATTTATTTATTTAGATCTTTATGTCTAAATTTTGAGCTGTGTTATTTTTCTGTATGTACTTCACAGCATTTCAATCATCCCTTGGCAAACTCAAAATCAAAAGCACTATAAAGAACAGGTGGAAGTCTTGGCTCACGTCAGAGACAGGCCTAAAGCCATTGAAGGAGGGAATCCCTTTATATTTCCATGATGGTATGTGGGAAAGATTCCAAAAGATAGATAAATATCATTAATACTAAACAAATGATATGATTATAAATAACGGTAACTGTGATGCATCCTCAGATGTCTGTTTATTTGGGAGAACATGGAATGACAACAACGAAACAGTGTTATCACAGGTCTGACAGTATTTTTCTCCTTTTTATAAATACAGTCATTCACATAAACCTGGGTAGGTTTTCTTCTGAAATGGTAAAAGCAGTACTTTCCAGCTGGTTTGTCAGTAAGGGCCCTAAGTCCATTTTACAGGTTTGAGGTTTTTCCTTAGAGCCAAATTACCATGCTGGCTCAAGAAAGATTAATAGACGGTGGATCTTCATCACTCATGGTTTAAAAAAGAAATATTTTTGTTTATTTTCTTGTTAAACACATTTGAACATAGTTTGATGGGTTTTTTTAGGACCGAGACGGTGGGATAGAGGGACAAAGCGTAGCTGGAGTGTTATCCAGAGACGTTTGAGAGGTGCATGTACAATGAAACCCCGATGAGTCCCCATCAATGTGTTTTCTTTATTTTCACAACTATTTACATTGTAGATTCACACAGAAGATATCAAAGATGTGAATGAACACATATGGAATTATGTACTTAACAAAAAAGTGTAAAATAATTGAAAACATGTCTTATATTCTAGTTTCTTCAAAGTAGCTACCTTTTGCTCTGGTTACTGCTTTGCACACTCTTGGCATTCTGCTGATGAGCTTCACCTGAAATTGTTTTAGTGCAAGGGCTTCTCAGAATGGGGAAAACATGTTAAAGACCTGAAAGACTTACAGTGCTTACTTTTAAAAAGGTTAGGGTTAGGATTAATGAAGATGCATTGTTTAATGAGGTGTCTGGCTTACTGGCATTTCTTCAGACTGGGGTACTGGAGCAGTGGCGTGCTAACCAAACATAGGTAGAGTGATGTTTTTAATCACTTTTAAGAAAATTAAATACACCAATCTGGCCAAGTTGTAACCATGGCATTACCAGGGGGCAATGCACCAAAATCGAAGTGGTGTTCTTTCTATTGAATGACATATGGACACCAGAAGAAATAGGTTCAATCTTTCCAGTTTCAAAGCCCTGCTTCTCTGAGAAATACAAAGGTTAGGTTGGTGTTAGTTAAATGAGCTAAGTGAAAGCATTTGGAAATTCTTCTCTGTCTGTCTTTTATTTAATTTTTTTCAAAGTAACCGTAAACTCAATTACAGCTCAAAATGTTTAAATCTTCATAGCCTATATAATTGTATTTTTTAACAATCCAAGCTAATATTTGTATATGGGGTGCTTGCATATCCCCCATCCCAGACAGTAGGCTACTGTCTACAGTAGGCTGAACCCCCAACTGGTTAAAAACCCTAAAATACATAACCAAAATAATTAGCCCCTTTTGAACAACCCTAACTGGCATGAGAATATAGAGACAGAATATTCACAAATGTTTCCTTACACCCCCTTCCCTTTCTGATGTTCCAATTAGAGCTCTTCAGAACAAATAAACTGATAAAAATATTGTAACAACCCGCGGGTGTTACGTGTGGGTTTTTAAGATGGCCGTGACAAACTGACGAGCGGCTACGCTAGTCGCAAGTATGTCGCCAATGTGAACACTCGTGCCCCATACACCGCACAGCCCCGAGTGTCACGGAGTCCCAGAATGGCTCTTGGAATAAACAACACTGGATGCACTTGTACAATGAAACCTATTTATTCCGAGCACACACATATATACAAATCAAATTAAGCCCCTCCTGCAGACAGTAATTACCCCCACGCTAACAGTAATAATTACACATAACACAGAATTACATACCCAAAAACAAAGACATAAACACAGGCTGCATGATGGAAAATCTTGCGGCCGGTACATTAACGGCAATAAACATCTTTAATTGCACCCAACTCGTGCTTAGTGTACCCACAACCCTCAATGTCTTTAACAAAGTCCAATAGATGCCCATGCCGGCGACACACCCGTTGTGTTAGGCTCACCACAGAGTCCATCACTGTCCGCCGCACTGTCTTGATGCAGTCCTCCCGAATTTCAGCCAGCCAAAACTCATGCTCTGTTAGACGTGCCCCCATCGCAACTGGCAACTGCTTCTTTCCAAGCATGGTGGTCCGCTTGCCCGTCACTGTCAACAGAGCTGTCTTGGTGTGAGTCCAGTCGCCTGGAAGGACCCCAGCTGTACCCGGCAACAGCCCTTTTCTCAGCAGGCAGATGGTGGACCCTGTGTCCACTAGTGCACTGCATGGCTGTCCAGTAATCACACGGTTCACATACAATGCGTTTTCAGGCCCGCAACGCCCCACCAGTTAATAGTCCCCGGAAAACGGTGGAGGGTGCCCTCACTGCCTCACTCCCATGTCGTTGCCTGGGAGTGCCATCATCAGAGCAGGACAGTCTCTCGCATGGTGGCCCAGTTCCCCACAGCGGAAACACCGGTCCAGCCTCAGCCTCCATCGGGGGGTCACTGCAGTTCGAGCCCAGCTTGCCTCCTCCACCGACCCCATCAGCTGTTGCCACTCCGGAGATCACCCAGAGACCGGAACCACCAGAAGCACCTCCTCTGCCCACTCTGCCTCATTCAGAGCTGCCATCGGGTCGTTTGGGGCTGCCAGATGAATGTGCTGCCGCAGTCACTCTGTTGTGAGACACCGGAGAAAGGCGTGCAGAGCCAGCTCTTCCCGCACATCAACTGGGAGGGTCGGGTAGCCCTGCCGGACATGCCACTGGATATCTGCCGCAAAGGTGCCCAGGCTGTCTCCTTCCTTCCCCCACTGACCAACTACGAACATACAAAAGACAGATTTATAATCGGTCTGTATGTATGTAAATGAAACTAGGGAAAATTTAGCTGCACACTTCTGTATATTACAGCAAACAAACAAAAGTTTATATTAAGAACAGTTATTCACTATCAGTAATTGACCACCAACAATCACAAACATTGGTCAAATATGATTTGAATGTAAAATGTGGTTTGAGTTGTTTCTAATAAATGAGCAGATTTCCACATTCAGGCATCAATAATGCATTTCAACCTAATATCTTGCATGTATGTATATAAGATTGGTAATGTTTTTAATGTCATTCTCAATTTTGTCTTCACAGTCCATCATCAGTGGCCAAAAGAAATCAAAGAGGCTTGACACTTTATCCAAGTGTTCTGTTAAGACAGTGTCTGTGCAAGTGAACACTGACAACAAGGAGCAAGTTGGGTTTACACTCAGAGTGCAGTTCACTCTCACCTGTCTTCAGTTCTGGATAGCACACCCATGCAAAGGCACAGTGATAAGATCAAGTTCATCATGGATGTCCTTTATCCAGAGGTAGGGCTCATGTGTTAGCTGTGTTATGCATGTGTCAGATTCACTTTTGAGTTTGTTGTAAAAAGACTATTTGGCTTATTCAGGGTGTGCGCAATCTCAGTTCTTTCTCTGATAGTCCATAATCTGTGCCCTTGCTGTTATTTAAAATCTGTCTATCCTGGAAGCTGAGGAAATATTTTAAAGGTATTGCAAAAATTATCAAACATGACACCCTGCCATTATTTAAAATGAACTATTTTCTTTACAACTGTCCAATTTTTTTGGGGAGCGGGAGCATTTTGGCAGGAGGATATAACAACACTGATAGAAGATTGGCAAGCCCAAGGGTCATCAGTCGGTGTCATAAATGATGTTCGAAAAAAAATTGCCCCAGAAGCCCCAGAAGTTCCTCAGAAGAGCACCAAAATTTTCCCCATGGAGATGGCTCTGGCTCACATGGAGGTGGCTTAGGGTCGCACCACTGGACTGGACCATGGCCTCGGGCATTGCCAGACTGGACCTGGGCATGGCCAGACTGGACCTGGACTTCGGACAGGACTCTGGAGCTGTGGATAGCCCCAGCTCTGTCGATCTGGACTCTGGCTTGGACCCCGGCTCCGCCGGTCTGGACCCCGGACTGGACTCTGGCTCGGACCCTGGCTCCGTCGCTGGACCCCGGAATGGACTCTGGCTCTGCTGGACTGGACTCTGGCTCCATCCACAGGGCCGTAGCCCAGGACATAGCCTTGCCCGTGAGGAGGAGGAGAGTGTAGCCGACCTTTTTGGTGTCTGAAGCAAAATTCCAGGGCTGCAGCTCAAACACCCTGGAGCACTCCACCAGAAATGCCCGCCATGTGCAGGGAAGGGTGTGGGCATCCTCACCTCCTCTTGTGTCTCTGGGTTCCATGCTGGCTGCAACATTCTGTCATGGTCGCGTCTCAAACCCGGGTCTCTGGGTTTGAGATAGGGGGTGGAACCCAAGGACGAAACACAAGAGGAAGGAATTGCCAGAATGGGAATTTATTAAACAAAATGTCACAAACACAACAGGGCCAGCTTAACTAAGTGGAAAACAAAGTAGAAAATAAATAATCAAAAACAGACAAACAACATCCTCTACAGGAGGGAGACACAACAAAACATGACAGTCACGAGAGAATGAATACAACATATGTTGTCAATGGTCCATATCATTACACACTAAATTTATTTATTATCTGAATGTAACTTCAACTATTTTAACTAATATATTTATTATATCTATATAACTAATATCAGCGGTGCCTCATCATTATACTGTCTATCTGCTATGGTAATGTAATATTTATGTTTATTCACATCTGTGAATAGGACGTTTATTAATGTGCAAGTTTCGTGCGTTGATTTGAATGCTGTTATTCTGCCGTATATTGTCCCATATAGATCGTCCATTTTACCTGCGGCCTCTTCAGCCGTTAAAGGCTCTGGAAAACTTTGCTGTGCGCACTCTCACTTTTAATGCTGTGCGCACTCTCACTTTTAATGCTGTGCGCACTCTCACTTTTAATGCTGTGCGCACTCTCACTCTCACTTTTAATGCTGTGCGCACTCTCACTCTCACTTTTAATGCTGTGCGCACTCTCACTTTTAATGCTGTGCGCACTCTCACTTTTAATGCTGTGCGCACTCTCACTTTTAATGCTGTGCGCACTCTCACTTTTAATGCTGAGGAGGACTTTAGCCTGGAGACCTTATTAGCGTTTGTCTAGGTCCGTGAACAATGCGGCCTTTCATCTGAGAAGTACCTTAAAATACTCCAGCTTTTCCCATTGGATTATCCACATTCTTCACGTAAGACACAATTCACAATTGCTATCCAATAATATTTAGAATACAGTTCTAAAGACTGGCATGACTAGAAAGATGTACTCATTATAAAAATATAACCAAATGCCAAGATATGCCCTGATTTTTATCTTGTTTTAACTTAATGCTCACTTTGTCCGATTATAAATGATTTATTTGCGCTTTAACGCCGTAACGCTCCGTCCCAGCAGGTGGCGGAAAAGCCACAACAAACTGATTTTCAAACACCAATATTCCCAGAAGAAGAGTAAGGAAACGAGCGTGTGGTTGTTGTGTTATGTGACTGTAACTGGTATAAAAAGTTAACCGTCTTTAGCTTGGTTGAGGTTTACTGTTAGTGATGGCGTCTGGAGGAACACCGCAGGTGTGTGATGTGGAGGAGGACGCGTCTCAACTCATGTTTCCAAAAGGTGCGCAGATCCATCATCTATTGAGTTTAAAACATACCAGCTCTCATTCACACCACAGCTGCTTTTATTGTGTTTATCATTATACACAACGCTTGACGTGCGGTCTATATTATGTATAAAACGCGATTATCATCAATAGATAGATACTTAAATTATACACGTGTATATATAATGTTACATCTGTTTAGTTATCAATTATAAGCATGATTTAAGTGATATGCTAAATAGCATTTTTACAATAGGTCTCATATGTTTAAACTCGTTTACACGTCTAGACGATTATTGTAACAATATTATATATCCCACTGACACCAAGGTTGTTTTAATTATGTGACTTAACATCATATTTTTAATTATCTGTCATTACATTGTTACCTGTAAAATAGCCCACAGTCTAATCCTGTGAATGGATAAATTAATATATCTGTCCCAACACGTAACAGTGTGTTTATTATAATTACCAGTGATCAGCAAATTATTATTGATACTACCTACATATGTACTTCACATATTTATTTTTGATGTTGTGTCTTGTAGGTCAGTGTATGGACATACTGTCTGAAAGTTTAAGACAAAATGTGTTTCTTCAAAAGCGTGTGTTTTTAAGCTTGGCTAAAATATTACCACTATTTGTTACTATTGCACTACTGTAATACAAAAATATCCTGTATTAAACAAACACAGCATTCAAACATGTTTGGTTGTTTTATGGCAGAGTTTGAAAATGCAGAGACTTTGCTGAACTCAGAGGTTCACATGTTGCTGGAGCATCGAAAGCAACAGAATGAAAGTGCCGAGGATGAGCAGGAGCTGTCAGAGGTCTTCATGAAGACCCTGAACTACACCGCCAGATTCAGCCGCTTTAAAAACAGAGAGACCATTGCCAGTGTGCGCAGGTAACTAAAGTTTTGCATGTGGTCTTTATGCACTAGTTCAGTGTCTTTCAGGTGATTTGTTTTACTGGGGCTGTGCTAGAATCCCTAAAATAGACTAAAATTAGGAGTCATGACATGAGAAATAAAAATTGTTATACATTTTTTGACATAAAAGAGGTCTGCATACATCCTGCAAGTTTCATAGATTATAACAGCCTTCCTAACAGTAATGGGAGCATTTACGTAAATGTTTTAAACAATCTGCCTCAGAACAGGATAACACCTACCTTTACATCATTGCATGGTTATCTCCACCCACAGGAGTAAAACCAGGGTGGAAAAAGGCATAAGAATGTTTTTTGGGGGGCAAATTTTTTTTGTGTTATAATGATGCCTCAGAGAACAAAATAAGATAAAAAACAATGTCATGGCCCCTTCAAAGACTCACTAAATTTGTGTCAATAAAATTTAATGCAATTAAAGTTTTAACTATTAGCTATGGTAGTTGTGGTTTATATACCCGTGTGAGAAAGGAAAAGCAATTGTTAGTCAACTGAAAAAAATAGTTTTCATTTTTAATTATAGAAGTCAGCTTCACACTCAACAGGGACGTTTGCATACAGCAGTAATTACGCATCACATTTTTTACACAAAAAATATAGATATTGTAAACTGATGAAAACTGCAGTGTTCATAGAAATTGTTTCTTTCTGACATATATGGCAATGTTTGAAGCTTACTTCTGCAGAAGAAACTCCACAAGTTTGAGTTGGCAAGTTTAGCCAATCTGTGTCCAGAGGCTGCAGAAGAGGCCAAAGCACTCATCCCTAGGTCAGTTTCAAAAACCTTGACATTTTTTAGGTGAAATCAATTTAATCAAATTTCAATTAAAAAAGAAATTTGATTAATCCCAGAGGGAAATTGCTTTGCCATGTTTCAGTTGCTCAAAAGAAAGAGAAAGATAAATAAATTATTATAATTTATTATTAACACCTTTTTCATTTAATATATAAAAGAATGAAAAAAATGAATCAATAAATTACATACAATTTAGTAATTTATGAATGGCTTACTTAATCAATGCTGCACATTAAGATGACTTAAAATTTTTCATTTTGAATAACTACACCACCTTATCTCAGATCAAGAATGTAACCATCTGATTTTGCTTGAATATTAATTAAATATTTTTTTCTCCCCTAGTTTGGAAGGTCGGTTTGAGGATGAAGAGTTACAGCAAATCTTGGATGACATTCAGACCAAACGCAGCTTCCAGTACTGAGACACCATCTTTCACTGCTCTTTACAGCCTCTGCATCTTTTTTTTGTAATGACGGCATTTTCAGGCTTTTTGTTTATAAATTGCTCATTTTAAAATAAAGTGTTTTTGATGATAAACTGAGGGTATTCTTGCTGGGAGAGGGAAGAATAAACATTAGAGAAGAAGAATAAACATTAGAAGGACTATAAGGACTTTGCACAGTAGTGCTCGGTCCCTAATAACATCAGTTGTACACATTTACAAAACGCAGTTACACGGTAAGTGCAATTAGTGTCAGAATAATCAATTTTATTTATAAACTTGTGTATTGTCAGTGTAAGTTTGTAATAGTTATCTTCACTGTGTACAAGTAAAAATAAAGGGGTTTGAAGGATTATGATGAGAGGAAAGCTCACTCAGTTACTGAGGAGTTAAAGTTAAAGGTTTGGTTTTAAACTGTAGGACAACCAGTCAGACATTGAATTTTTCAATTTAGAATCTTGATGTCATGAATTTAAAACCTATTACAGCACAATGAAACAACTTTCTTTTGACAAAGGTGTGGTGCTGTAACCACATTCTGGCTTTCACCAAACCATCTTTTTGATAATATAACATTTTTCATTTTCTTTATATTATCAGGGTTGTGTAAGTTTAAACAGTTAGAGATTGGTGCAGTAGCATTTTATCCGTGTCCTTCATAACTGCTATATACAGTTCTATGGGCTGACAGAGAAACGCAAGACCAGAAGATCCCAAAATTGCCAAAATAAGAGCATTGAGTTAGCAGCGCAAAGGTTGTGGGTCTGATCCCAGGGAACACAAAGTAATAATAATAAAAAAATATACCTTCAATTCACTCAATTTGGATAAAAGTGTCTGCCAAATGAATAAATTTAAAACAATATAGTAAAACATAAACTAATACAACAAACTTGTTACTATTGCATTAGAAAATGTCAAACCAAAGGTATTTCAAACCATAAATATTTTAGGCTACATTTTTCAGGCTGGGCTTTGTTGAGCCAAGATAAAGTTTGTCCATCAAGTTACTTTTGATGCACATATGTGTTTAATAACTCACAGCTGAAAACTAAAGTGCACATTTCAGTTCAAAAACAATTACATCCAAACTTTTTTGGGTTGGTTCTGAATTTCACTTTTCCACACCTGTTCAGGCTTTTTTTTGACACATGAAGGCCTGTGAACTGGCTGGAATGTAAAGCATACATCTTGTCAGCTTGCTCCCATCTATAACGCCTCATTTTAATGAATGGAAGAGTTACTGAATATATGACACTATTAATTTTATACATAATTCTGAAATAAACACTCATAACAACTACCTGTCATTACATCTTAAAGTTAGCTGATAACTATTTTTGTTAGAAACATGGTGATATCTACAGAGAATTTGAAGATATACAGTTGTTTTGAAATTAAAAAATTAAAATTGTTTTGATTTTAATCAAAAATGTATTGTTTTGAAAGTAAAATAATGCCAGACTTTAAAATGTTTAAACAGTAATTCTATCGTTCAAAAAAGTATTTTTATTAAACATAAAAAGTTTTTTTTATTCTTTTAATTTCAATTGAAGTGTGAATTATGTGTTCTAGGGTCAACTTAGTAGGTCAAATGGCTTCACTCCAGTTTCAGTTCTCATGTGGCTCCCAAGATTCAAGTGATTTCTTGAGACTCTCTTCACAGTCTGTGCATAAAAAATGCTGTTTGACTCCTGTTTCCTGAGTTTTTAAAACATTCTGTTTTATTTTATGATACTGATGTTTCTTATTTACAACAGTTTAACTGTCCTAATTAAAATAACATATGTATTAATAATATGTAATAAGTAAAATAACAACTTTGTGTCCCTTTTTCTATGAAGCAGAACCCACACCCATCCAACCTGAAGCCCAAAATTATAACCAAACAATCAAAACGATCAAAAACAATCAATGTATTGTGTGTCACCTGATGCAGCAATTATAGACTTCTTTACGGGGGCCAATTTTATTCCTTAAAATTCATGTTTGATCACCAATAATAATAATAATTACATTTTGTTGTGAAAAAAAGTTAATGCCTTAAAATAGCTTAAATGTTACTCTACATCCATGCTTTTTCTGTACACCACCTACCATGAAAATGCAAATTACTCCCCAGTTTTTGATGCTCTTGGTCCACTAGTTGATAAGATTGGTTACAACAATTTATTCTCTACACAGCAAAAAGATCTGTGTTAATTTAATTCAGGAGTTAAAATCAACACAATAAGAGAGTTATTAAAACGTATGAAGATATAAAAAACAACACTGGTTCATACCACAAACATCATTTTTTTAACACTAGAGACAAAAGTGATAAATAAACAGACATCTTTTTTAACAGGACATTTTTAACACCAGTGACAAACAAATTCTAACCAGCATTGATTTTCGCAGATTTTTGCAGTTAACTGTCAATCCCAGGAAAGAATTTGTTCACTTTGTAGACTTTTCAGAAGAATAACAGAAACACTGCATCAAAATCTATTCAGAAAACTGTAGTACTCCTTCATATATGCTGAAACAACTGGCCCAATGTTTTACAAGAGAATTCAATGATGAGGTGCACCCTCATAAAAAATGTTGCAAAAATGTTGCAATAAGATTCATCATCTTGCCATAATATATGAATAAGTACTACATACAGCTGATGTTTATTGTCATCTGATTTATTGCTTCTTTGTTTTCTGCATATCTTATACCTCTTTGAATTAAAGCGTCTGCTAAATGCCTGTAAATGTAAATTTATGTAGTAATTTTTCTTGTTTTTATACATGAATGTGTGTTGCATCAGTCGCTTCAAATTAACTGTTTACACACCTATAACCTAAAAACTATTTACCTACAACTATAATTAATTTTAATATAATTATTTAATATAAATAATCATTTTTAGTGGACTATGCCTTTAAGTGACTTTTATTCTTCTCACACTAATGGCATGTTCAAGGCCAATTTCCGATGTGACACTTAAGCTATGATTGACTACTAAAACGTTTTCCATACCGATGGCTTGTTTCCAGTTTAAAACCCTTCTCAAACCAGTAGCAAGGTACTGGTTTCTTTCCAGTGTGAATGTGTCTCCTAAAGTCTGCTTAATACATGAAAGTCTTTTAACACTGGGGGCATGTGTGGGCCTCTCACCAGCATGAGTTCCAATGTGACTTACAAGATGTTCTTTTCTCCTAAAACTTCACATAAAAGGTCTTCCACATAGAATCTTTTCACATTGATGGCATTCAAATAACTTAATTCTAGAGTGAATTCCCATCTGGCTTGCAGATGTTGTATTTTTCTAAACTTTTGTCCACATTGATGGCATATAAAGGTTCCTTTCTAGTGTGAATGTGTCTCCTAAAGTCTGGCATAAAAGTCTGTCACAATTTTTCCTATCCAAGGTCAATTATGAGCAAGTGTAAAACCATAAGTGTTCAAAACTGTTTCATTACCTTACTCCAATTTACAATACATAGGTGTTGCACTTACAACATAAGAGACACTTTCACACCAAATGCGATACAGTAAAACAAATGCCCAATGTAATGTAGATTAAACTGATAAACTAAATTCCTACAAAACTATTCCAACCTTTCATAAAGCATGCAGGACATCTGTGTCTTAGAACTGGTATTTTTCTTACTGAACATCTTATTGCACATCATGTGTATAGAAAACTTATCATTACATTCAAATACTATTCATCACATCTCCCCCCTCTTGAAAATCAGTTATCCTACCATCACAAATAAAATCAGAAATATATGGATTGCATTACTGCAGGTCTCAAACATAAACCTTATTCTGAACATATCTTAATATCCTAATGAGAAACAAACAAGCTAAAAGGGCTGAAACATGCTGTGGAGTACAGGAAATGGCCATGGTAGTCTCTGTGCTGGAAAAGGGTGCTCCCTTATTCTTTTTAGGTAGTGGCTCTCTTAAAACTCAAATCAGGCCATTCAGGGACCATGTTGCTTGCCATTGTTGGACCAGTAGTCCTCAGGTTCCTACCCATCAGCAGCTGTGACAGAGTGCAGTATTGGAGCTCCTGTATTGGAGTTGCCTCATATGCAAGGAGAGCCAGGAAAGGGTCATCCAGCTTTAGTATCTTCTCACATTTTGATTGTGGATGATGAGGGCTGGATGTCATATGGACAAAGCCATATTGTTCCGCAAATGCCTTGAAATCTGCAGATGTAAACTGTCCAAACACAGCGTTTCAAGAATGCCAAAATGTGCAAATGTGCTCCTCAATTTTCCAATCACTCTCCAACTTGTCATGTCTGCTAAATGTGCTATTTCAATAAATCTTGAGTAATAGTCCATGACTACAAGATATTGCCACTTGTTTCACAGATATTTGCTCTACAATGTCTACACAGGCCCGGTGATAACTCTGTGGGTAGCAGTGGCTGTATGTACTTTGTTGGCCTATTAATCTGACATGTCTGGCATTGACTCACTTTGTTTTAAATCAGCACTAATGCCTGGCCACCACACAGATAGACGAGCCTGCTTACAATGCCTACTTGGTAGCCCTCAAGAATACCATTCAGTACTTTATCTCTCGTCTTGGCTGGAATCATAATTCTTCATTTAATTCACAATTCTCATGCAAGAGGGGACCTTTGAACTCACGAGCCTCTGCTGGCTGAAGTAGGCTCGCAAATGGACAGGTCACTTTTTGAAATGTTTAGGCCACCCCTGCAAGACATATCTGAGAATGACTTGCATCTCCTCATCAGTGTTTGTAGCATGAGCAATCGGCTGTAACTTTTGTGGAGAAGCAGGCAGATGTTCCTCCACACCTGCTATATAGGCCTCAACTTCTGTCTGACTGCTCAGTCTCTGCCAAGGGATGTCTGGACAGTGTATCTGCAATAAGTTAAAGACTTCCCTGTTGTATATGAGTCATTCTACCAAACGGGTGCCATTTGGGTCTACAACATTTCATACACATTTTGCTTAAGGCTCAAAAATGTACTAAAGTGTGTTTCCAGCTTAAAGTTATTAATTCAAGTGTTTGTGTTAACATGATATATAACAAAACACTATTCTTAAATTAACACTATTTTTTATTAATAAAAAAAAGTACATAGCTAATTCCACATGTCCGTGTTGACCAACATGGCATGACATCTAAAATATTACCAAATGGATATTTGTTTGTCTCTCAATTTAACTTGTCACCCTGTCACACTAAATTGTTTTATCTTTAAGTAATGTACTGCTGCTTTAAATGACATCACAAAGCAGAAGTGACATCATATGAGCCTTGCAGCCACCAAGAACAAAAGCAGGCAAGTACTGACATTCTTTTACTTTGTTTATTTGTTGTTTTTTATGTTAGGCAGGGTCCGTCAATCTTAAATTACCCGTCAATTTTATTATCTCCCTGTCACACAAAGTAGACAGGAAAACTTTATTTTTACATTATTAATGCAAATAAAGTTACATTTAAGATTGAATGCATGTATGCTAGGTGAGAAACGTTTTGGCCATTTTAGGATTAAATTTACTGGTAATGGTGGTTATGGATGTGATGGTTTCGCTTCCTGTTTGAATGTGAGGATGTGTTTAACTAAGGATTCTTATATAGGAGTAATCAATTTTTAGTTTCTGTTAAATTAACACTGTTTGGTTCATTTACTCACTCACACATTTATTACTCATTTCTTTCACTCATCTCACTCACTCACTCACTAGGGTTTGGCTGATAGACGATGTCATTGTCCATTTACCTTTACTTCCACTTTTAAGATTTGAGATCACACAGGCTTTGTGTATACTAGATTGAGTGAGCGTCAGAGATGGAAGCGGGATGTAGAGCAAGGAAAAAAAGAAGTGAAGGTGGCATGTTTTTGCCAGTTATGGTTACTCATAACCAAAATGTGACCTCTGCATTTAACCCATCCTTCACAAACACAGACACACATGGAGAAGTGGGCAGCTATCACTGCAGCGCCCAACTCCTTAACCAGTAAACCAAAACTTTCACGTAAAGATTAGGGATCTAAGTGAGAGAGGAAATTGTCAGCTGTGTAAAAAGTTGAGGAAACAGAACAAGAACAGAAGAAGAGAAGGCAGAGGCAAGAAAGCACAGTCTGAACACCTTCCCTCTGAGTCCATATCCTGTCCAGCAGTCAGGATTTTCAAAGTCATTATAGTGTGCAGTTAGGATTATAAATGACTGGACACATGTAGTAAATAAAAAGAAGGCCTACTGGTTAGTGAGTCTGGCTTGTAATCAGTAGGTTGCTGGTTCAATTCCAGCACCGGCAGGTAGCAACTATGCCCTTGGATTTTCAAGACACCTAAGCACCATTGCTCCCCAGGCGCTGCAGTAATAGTTGGCCACTGCTCTGGGTGTGTGTGTGTCAGATTACAAGAAGGAAAGCGGATTTCCAGGAAAAACAGGAATAAACTGCAAAGTAATTGAAAAACTAAAGAAAAGTAGAAAAAAGAAAAACAACTTATAGCAAAGGTACCAGTGGCGAAGATTGTGAAGAAGTACAGGCTACAAGGATTTGCTGAAAATGCCCTTGGATTTTCAAAGAAGCATTGCAGTGTTCAGAATGAAGACCTCTGTTCCACCATGTTTACTGCTGTTTTTAAGTCTAAAGTCAAATCCTTTACCCGAGATGACAACAGTCAGATAACAACTGGAAGAAAACAATTACCAAGAACAGGTTGAAGAAGCAGAAAAGGTTTCTGGTTGACACAATGAAAAATCTTCACCAAAAAATTCTCACTGAAAACAAGCACATCATATTCCCTTTTCTGTGAGCTCTGCCCTTTTTGAGTTGTACACCCCACTCTCTGAATGGAACATGTCTGTGCAAAATCCATTAAAATGTCAGATTTCTTGTTGAAATTGCATCTTAATCTTAATTATCTTAACATCTTAAGAGTTTAACTAAAATTATAACCTGTAACACTGTAACCTGTAATACATGAAAAAGTGCATGTAACCAGAAGCTGTGGATGACTAAAGAGGTGTGTGTGCTGCCTTCAGGGTTGGCGATAAAGCGGCCCTAAGAACAGAGAGGCCCAAACAATCCTGGACCATCAGAGAGGTAAAGCACACACATGCTCAGAGAATCCACAGCCACTTCACAGCCAGCAGAGACACACGACACATGTGGCAAGGCACCCAGACCATCACTAACTACAGGCCAACACCACCTGCCTGTGACAGTGATGCCTCCCTTTCAGATGCGCTGAATGACTTTTACGCTCGGTTTGACGCACAAAATGATGTAACAGTAAGGAAGACCACTTGAGTTTCGAGAGGCTAGTCTTGAGGCACATTGACCCCCTGCAATTTGCCAAGAAACCACCTTAAACCACCAAGAATATATCCAACAATTGATATCAAAATGATCTTTCTATTTACATCTGAATTGACAGTTGCTCTCACAATCTGGCTTAAAACACTTTCTTAATTAAGAGGATACTGGCTAGGAAAATTCTTTCATGAAACGCATGTGGAACGTCTCCAGTCTTCGTAGAACATCTTTATTGATCTCCTCCTGACTTGCCAAACACAGCCTAAAGGAAAGAAGGCTTTTGGTTTTCACAATAAATACACTAGATGTCATGCAGTTTGATTGTAATTGTAATGCTGGTGTAATTGATTCATCAACTTTTTACTGTTTAGTAAAACTTTGCATTATGTAAGTATTAGGTTAGTAGTGTGCAAACCTGATGTGATATGTGTTATTTCTTTGTCCGTATTCACAGCCTGGTCTCACATGCAGACCGGTCTCTTCCAGCAAACGCAAACAATAAAGCATGTCTGGCTCCATCTTTTTATTCTACGAAGAGAAAAGCACAATTGAACCATATAAGACAGGTCAGTGTTCTGGATGGCTTATTTTACTGCTGAAAACCATGCAGATAATTGGAAGGCAGTGTCAAGTAGAATTTCAGAGCCTGCAATTGTGTTCTACCATCCTTGGTCACATTTTCTAATTAATAATGAGTAATTTATTGGCTATTTTACATTTCCCATCCCTTAAAGTGTCCCTTTAAGCCTGCCAAAAGACACTGGAATTGATCAATTCATGTCACATTCATTTAAAGCTTCCTGAGAATAATAATGTTAGTTTCATTTTATTTTCAGTTCACGTCTAATCACACATACACTTAGACCCACAGATTTATTTCAAAAGTTCTGGAAATCAAGTTTCAGCTGTAAATAAAAATAAAACTGCAAGAAAGTAGCTCATTGACCACAGATTAGAGGATGCCCCACATGGTTACACACTTTCTGGGAACCCTCACTGATTGTTGATTTGCAAAATCTACCTGCTCTTTATTCTCATTGTCAGCCTTTATGTCCTTCAGCATGATTCCAGATCTTTATGCTTAATTTTTAGCCCATTTAGGTCGTACAAATAAAGATTATATTTTACTGTTTCCTTGTAAAGTTTTCAATTACTTTTTACTTTTTTGCAAAAACTTAACTAATACTTTTATGTCCAGGCTTATATTCTGCCTGATTTATCCATTTTTGCATTACTGTTCAGGATCCAAGTTTATTTTGCAATTAACTGACTGTTATTAACTGACTCTAAATTAGCCTGATCAGTTACAAAGCTATACAAAGATTTATGTATTTGTTCTTGGGATGATGTTGAAGTATGTGGCAGTGGTTTATATAAATGTTTGTCTCCTGTAGTTTGCATTATAAATACAAGCTGTATTTGTTTTCATTAAATAAACATAAAACTTTTTAAACATATTCTGACCTTGGCCAGTTGTATTGACCTTGAAGGGAGATGTAGTCTTGGAAAGACAAAAAATCCTCCCTTCAGTGGCTGACAGCTGATCCCCGGTAGCCCATCCAAAAGCTTCTGAGTACGATGACTGTTATTACGTATAATTCTTTCTATTGACTTAACCTCCTGATAAAAAGATTTTTGTTGATATAAAAGAAAATTGTTGTCACCTCCAAAACAATAGCAACACAATACAGTACAATACAATACAGAGTTTGGTTATAAAAACACAACACCACATCCCAAGCCAAAATGAAAATGTGAAAAATAACAGGTATTCTTATGTTATACATACCTAGGTATAGGCAGGTTAAATTTCCCTGCTAATGTCTTTTTGAGAATTAAAGCTTAGAAAACAATTTTAAAGACAAAAATAAACCTTGTTGCAATTCTCTAGGTTTATAAAAAACTTAATTACCTATTACACAAACATTACTTGCTTTTCAGGGATGTAATATTTTTGTAATAGATTTATGGTGGTGATATGCAGTGTACTGTATCAACCTCAGAGAACTTGGGAAATGAAGGATCTCCTGGTTTTGGAGGATCTGCCATGAGGTCAAGTGCAATTTGTCCAACCACTGCTATGCAGGTCTCATGATGTTTATGGATGTTTTTCATAACCATGGGGTCAAAATTCACCAGCTCCAAGTAGCCGCCACGAAACCCACATCTGGAGACAACACTACTTGTAAAGAAATCAAAGACCAAGAAGACACTATAACGGGACACTTACTCTCCCATGAAACCCTTGGAGACAGAGTTGAAGGAGGCTATTTCAACAGAGGTGGAAATAGGTGAGCCCATTTCTGATAATACCTTCTTATAAGAACAAAAATCAAGCCCCACTTCAAACACACAGCTCTGGTATACCTGAGGTAAAAAAAAAAAAAAAGAACAGAAACTTTAAAAATAAAAACTAATTAAACAGAATGAGGGTGACAGCTTTAGTGAAACTGTGTATCATGTTTAGAAGAGAATTCACCTCATCAACCAGAAGCAGGAGCCGTTCTTTGGCAGCAAATTGAATGACTTCTTCAATGGATCCCCTGGTTTGTAGGTGACCTGATAATCAAAAAAATGTCTATAATTAATAAGAAACCAGTACAGGGTAACCAAGTGCATTTGTTTTCCAAAAAGGGTATAGAATTAAAAGTAACATACTTGGACACAGATACTCATTCACTTATACAGTGATCATAAGTAAAACATCCAAACTGTTTAAAGTAGCCACCCTTTGCATAGGTCAGGATTCTTTCAGTTGGCATATAAACTAATTTGTCTGATGCTTATATATTTTCAAAACTATTAGTGAATGTTTAATGTTTATTAGTGAACATACAAATGTTTAAATGCAATACAAAGTGAATTTTACATTATGCATGATATTTTTGTCAACCTGACATCCAGACTTCCTGATATGTCCAATACCTCAACTTTAACTTATGTTCCTGGTTTCCTGATATCAATCTAACGTATCTCTTGACAGTATTTCAATACTAAATGATTTTCAGACTGCTTTATAACTGGCCTCCAATTTGCTTAGAATACATGTAGGTGCAACTTGAACTTTAACTGCTTTTGAATCTGTTGATATTCAGAGTCTAACTGCCTCCTGCTGCAGCCAACAGTGTGGAACACACGGACAACACTAAAACGTGTGCTGTTGCCTAACCATTGGCTTGGTGTTCTCTTTTGCAAGAACAATCTGCTCTTCTTACCTGTTGGATTCCCTGGGTTGCAGATATATAGCGCTTTAGGATTGCAGGTTCTTCTGCTTGCATGGAGCGCTCTTCTCAGCTCTTCCAACTGCACAGTCCAGCCCTGCTCCTCACATAACTGGTAAGGTGACATGACAACTCCCTGGGCTGCCATTGCATGTTTAAAGGAACTGTAAGTGGGTACAGGTGTAAGAACACCAGTCTGATACAAACCCTGATCCAGCAGCTTCAGCAATATCTGCAATTTAAAGTATTTATGGCAATGTTACAATGTCATTTTACACCAATAGCATGCTATTTTGCTTTAAATATTATTACAGTATTGTGTGTTTGGTTGGGTGCCCATGGGGAACTAGCAGGACAACTCAGGGTGGTTATATATGGACATTAATCTACATGTAAAAGTTTTATAAATAACCACTTATAATAATAATTATTTTCTTCTATAAAAATCTTTATATAAAGTTGTTACATGCATTCATGCATCAGATAACACTAACAACTATCAAAAAAAGAAAAAATGTTTAAGAACAAATGTTTTTTCTAACCATGAGACCGTGCTGTGAACCAGATGTGAGAAAGATGTTTTCGGGTGAGGAAGGAACGCCTCTATCTCTCGTGGAAATGAACTTAGACACACTGTGTTTGATTTTAGAGATTCCCCATGGGTCTGTGTATGAACCTGAAGAGAATTTTTAGCGTTAGCTTAACATATGCTTAAACATTAAGCACTTAAGCACATTAAGCACACATCCATCTCCGCACATTGTAAAAATTATACTAAACTAAAATATTAAAGATAAATTCTGTGCTTTTGGAGCCCCAAACAAAACTAAATTTTCTTCAAACTGATTTTTCAAATAACCCCCATCCCACCTTGGTTAGCTAAACAGATAGTTTTGCCCCAAACACATATCACTGGTTGACAGATTTTATTGTGTACTGGAAATAAATGTAATGTGATGTTATGACAACACAAAAACTTACCAACATCTCCACCATCACATTCTTTAAGAAGACTTTTTGCCCTTTGTATGACATCTGACGGCAGACTGTTATCCAGTAAAAGGATGGGGTAAATGCAAGCTGTAAGGACCTGAAAGAAACCATTGAACACCATTCAGAATGTGTCCCATTAGAGCTCTCTGCACTTTTCTCTGGATAATTAGATCAATTTGAGATTAAAATTATATTTTAAATTTTAAAATAAAAATATAAAAAATCTAAATTAAAATATAAATTATATGGTTTTAGATATATAAATATATATAAATAAAAAAAATTAAATCAGTAGTGAAAATGCTTTTTATCCCCCGGATCCAAGCTGGCCAAGCGAGATCCTGAGGAAGAACAAAGGACGCGACCCGAGATGAAGGCCCCGTGGAAAAAGAGCCAGCGTCAGGAACAGGCTGAGAGCCCGTGCACACCGCGGACATGTCTCTGGCAGACGAGCTAAACACTTTCTATGCTCGCTTCGAAGCTGCAGCTAACAGCGCTAAAGCTAATACCTCAGCTAATGCTAATGACTGCAGACAAGAAGAGACTGCCAATACAGGACAGGCGCTCATCATTTCTGAACATGACGTGAGGAGAGCCTTCAGGAGAGTGAACACCAGGAAAGCAGCAGGACCAGGCGGCATATCAGGTCGCGTCCTCAGAGCTTGTGCTGACCAGCTAGCACCAGTGTTCACAGAAATATTCAACCTCTCCTTAACCCACGCGCCGATCCCCATGTGCTTCAAAGAGTCCATCATTGTTCCTGTCCCAAAGAAACCCCATCCTGCTTCCCTCAATGACTACCACCCTGTAGCCTTGACCTCCATAGTGATGAAGTGC
>JBAJNP010007905.1:0-21423 GCA_036877545.1 Yasuhikotakia modesta | reverse complement strand
AACTAATGTCATTAAGTATATTTAAGTTTTAAGGAGAACATTTTATTGTGCCGTTTAACATGCAAACTCTTTTACTATAAATATTGCCAATGGATCCTCCATTACATCCATTACATCTACATTTGTAATGCTGTCCGTGTAGGCAGTGAATCAGATCATTCAGATTTGAGACACCTCCGATGCTGATCCCATCGGCCCACACGGAACACTTTGATCCGTCCAAAACTTTCCTGCGTGCGTCCATAGGTTACAGCCTGACCCGACCAGCGCGCATTACGTCATCTCTGCCCGGCGCGGGCGCGCGCGAGAGGGAGCCGTCGAGAAATTACAGTCCCGTCAACCTCCGCCCCTGCAGTCATGTCACTGTCAGACCTACAAAACTGTGCATTTTCCCGTCAAACCTCTTAATAGAGAGAAAATCTACTCGAACCGTCACCCCGACGGCGTTCAATGTGGATGCGGTAAACGCCAACACTTCCGGCGTTCAGAGGATCTGTGTGCTGGCGTCTGTATGGGAGTGAACTGGAGAAAGCGGGGAGAGAAAGAGGAGGTAAGCTGACGAGTGACTCTATAACCTCGTAGCATGCGTGCACGAGTCCGGTTGTGTCCCGAAAAGCGACCCAAACGCCCGTTTGTGGGCTGGTGTTGCGTTAGGGCAGCAGTTGCCGGGAGTTTGACGTGGAGTTGGGCGCACGCGACACATCTGCACCAGTTCTGGCTTCGCGCTGGATCGGGCCGAAACAAGCATGACTTACAATAACCTGTAACTGAATGAAAACAACAAAGCTAACGCAAATATCTCGTTGTTGGCATTACACTGCAGAAACACATTTCGATCGCCTTTACCTAGATGTCTCAGGACTCACTAGGCTAGCTTGCTAGGCAGCAGACCTGATTTAATGTGGAAACTGCACCATTGTGGCATTGAAACTGTGCTGGACGTTTGTCTACATGTGATCTCGGTATCTGACGTGTGTGTGTGTGTGTGTGTGTGTGTGTGTGTGTGTGTGTGGAGTCACAGGTGTCTGTGAGATCTGTGGCAGTGTTGTAATGAAACACAAACAGCTGGGAATGTGTCAGAAATGTTGACACTCCCCAGATCACCCTAAAAAGCTCATGTGTGAAGTTTTAACCTATTTTTCCATGAAGCCTCAATTGAGGTGTGTCAGATTAAGGGATTTGATTGCTATTTAACTATTTTTATATAAGGTAGTTTTTGTTAATAGTCATAGTTTACATAAATAAGTGAATTGTTGTTTTATAAGCAAGTATGTAAGTATTTATAAGAATATTACACAGACAGTCCTGAATGAACCTGATTCACACAAAAAAGAAATTAAAACTTTTACTGTTATCTTTAAGAGTAAAAGATAAGATAACTTTTATCTTTGACAAAATCATGTATTGCAGAGGCACAGTTAGCGCTGCATTTTGAGGTTATTTCGTAACCACACAATAAAGCTGCGATCTCAGATGAAGTGGGTGTTAGACGATGCAGTTTTCCTAAAAACATTTAACAACTGTTCAAAATAATTGTTTGGAGGAGTCTGTGATCACAGCCCTGCTGATTTCACCACAGTCACAATCTCACCCAGCGTTGTTTCGTATAGAATTGAGATAGCGATGCTGTGTCAAGGGCCAACACATATATTCTGCCAAATCTCTCCCCAAATCCCATCTGCCACCTTTATTGTGATGTAGCGCGGTTGTATGGAGAAATGTGGCTCTGTTTTGTCTGTGATTTAGCACAGCACGGCCTAGTAGCAGTGTGGCTGTGTTTCAGGCTGGGCACAGGCTGACTCATATGCTAGTGAGAGCAGCACGACCGTGATGTGTGTAGGGGGGATGAAGAAGTGTTGTATCATCGTCTTCCTCAAGCTTTATCCCATCACGCAGCATTTTAAAGTGCATCATGGGAATGTGTGCGAAAGTCCGTATATCAAATGTAGTACGTTACATAGGGTATAGTAAGTTTTAGTAAGTTATTTTTCAATTCAAAAGCTTACAGTGAATCACATTGTGAAAGCATTGTTTTTGTCTTAGCCACAACGTCTTAGCCACAACGTCTTAGCCACAACGTCTTAGCCACAACGTCTTAGCCACAATGTCTTAGCCATAATGTCATAGCCAATTGTGGACAGTTTTTTTAAATTAGTTGTTATTGCTTTCTTTATAGTATATTGTTATATATATTATCATTTTTTCAAATAACTGAAATGACGAGTAGTGCTACAGTATGTTGCCTTTATCATAGCTAATCACTGTTTTAATAGCTAGTCACCCTGTAGTCATTTAGTTACTAAATGATTGTCATTGTCACCCTGTAGTCATTTAGTTACCCTGTTAGTTTGTCAGTTAGTCAGCTAGTTTCTGTGATGACTCTGAATGGAAGTGAGAGTCTGTAATCTTTGTGGTAGGATATAAATTTGTTTGTTAAAATCTGTCTTGTATGCCAAACACTGATGCTGCAGCCCTGCTCCATTACAATATTGAATTATTGAGCCCTCTTTAAAGAGACAATGTTCAGTCCTCGTGAAATTGAATCAGATGTCTTTAATACACTTTAAGACCCATCTAATTGTTTTTTTTAATACATCAGGGGGCAGCTTTTGTTTGTCTGTTGAAACGAAAGCGGCCTAACTGCACTTTCGTTTTGTTTACTGATGAGTCACTTAACAATGTTGCCTTTCCTTCGTAAATGTTCCATTATTGCAGTTGCAAATCACTGGAGGATTTTCTTAGTCACATAAAATAAGACAAAGGTTCTATCGTTGCAGGAACTATTACGAACAGATATGATATTTTAATGTCTGCGCTAAAGATTCACTAAGATTTGATGTGGTGGGTGTTTTTGCTCATGATCTATGTTAAATGAAAGAGAAATTAAAACATGATAGGAAAGCAGTGAATTTGCAGGGTGATTAAAAGAAAGAATGATGAATTACAAATGGTATGTCCAATGTTATTTATTAAAGCGGATAAATTAACAATAGCAAGTAAACACAAATGACTTTATATGAGTTTATGTATTTAAATCATTTGAGTGCTCACAGAATCTACTCCTGAACCATGGATTTATCTCTGTTCTGTACCTCAGAGTTGATTCTAATCTAATGGGATCCTATAGGTGGTCTGTATCACTCAGAATGACTGTGTTATTTCTGATTCTCCTTGGATTAGTCACCGGCAAACTCACCCCCACATGATGCAGAAAACGCAGAGTGATCTCAGCGTGCCATCATCGATACAACATCTCACACTTACCGTGCAACTTTCTCTCTCAGGTCTGAATCGTCCAGAGGCACTCAGTGGGAGGAGCCATGACTGAGGGGGAGGGGCAGTTCTACAGCGTGCAGGTGGGCGACTCCACCTTCACGGTGCTAAGGAGGTACCAACAGCTCCGTGCCATCGGCTCTGGCGCGCAGGGTATTGTCTGGTGAGTGGAAGCAGCACAATGAGGCAAAGTCGTAATGATGTCATCATCTTCTAGCCCATTAGGCATTGCCTGTCTGCATTTGACATGAGCGTAGCTGTTGTGTTTTTGTCATCGACCTGAAGGTCTTATTAGAGAGCTGGATGTTTGGTTACAACCGGGGTAATGAGGGGCTTCTGCAGCCCGCCGCTTGTTGAAATTGTTTACCCAGATGGACACTAAACACTGGTTGCTGTAATGTTGTGCTACCATAATGATATGGGAAGAACATTCAGTAATGGAGCGAGGTGAAATGGGTTAAATCTCATGCTAACATCATGCTAACTGCTAACACCTAACCCTTAAAATATAGATTTTTATTTTTAAAGCCATTAATGAAGATGTGTGAAACGTTGTCAATGTTTATACTTTATTTACAGCTTTGCAGAGACAGCTAAAGTAAACAAGTTTAAGTCTAATTACCATAAGAGTGTAAAGTAAACACTGGTTAGTGTAACACTGTCAAAACATTGCTCTGCTATTTAACCAGTGTGACACAGCAACATTGGCTTAACTGATGCTTTGAGTTTAGGGAGGCAGTTTATTTTACAATTTTACATTATGCATTTGGCAGACTTTTTATCCAAAGCAACTTACAGTATTTCAGTGCATCCATTTAGTTTGTTTGTATGTATGTATGTTGAATATATGTTCGGTCAAACAGAAAAGTAATCCAGAAATTTTGAATAATTCCTGCTGAACAATTGACCAGGTGAATGGGTATATAAGCATTCCTTTTGGATTTTGTGAGGAGGATTTACGGCCTGAATATTTGGCAACCCAAGTGACATTGTAATGAGGGTAATAATTTATTTTCTCTGTTAAGCTCTGCCATGGACACCGCCCTTGGCATCCCTGTTGCAGTCAAGAAGCTGAGCCGGCCGTTTCAGAACCAGACCCATGCGAAACGGGCCTACAGAGAGCTGGTTCTGCTGAAGTGTGTTAACCACAAGAACGTATGTTCACTTTATCTCTGATCAATGTTTATTGTTGCTTCAGTTTGTCTAGATTAATCTCATCACTCACTTTTTTTCTCTCAGATCATTCACTTACTGAACGTCTTTACACCCCAGAAGTCGCTGGAGGAGTTCCAGGATTTGTACGTTTTGATTGGTTGTTTTGATCGCTTTGCGTTTTAAGCTGAGTTGTATAACTTCAGGCTTTACTGGTGCGTTGACCCTCTGTGTGATTATTAATGTCTGTAGTTTTGCTGAGACCACAATGCGGCTGATTAATTGGGCTGATCTGTTGCTTCCTGCATCTAGTAATTATAGCTTTCGGATTGAAAATTGTGTTATTAAATCAAGATTAATTACACCTCCTGACAGCAGCACTTCTTGTATTGCTGTATAAAAATGGTATTCAAAGTAATACGCTTCAGGTCTCTGAATATGTGATATGACGGATTCGTGGTTCTGTTCAGGTACTTGGTGATGGAGCTGATGGACGCCAGCCTTTGTCAGGTGATCCATATGGACCTGGACCATGAGAGGATGTCCTACCTGCTCTATCAGATCCTATGTGGCATCAGACATCTGCACTCCGCTGGCATCATTCACAGGGTGAGTTCCTCTCTTTTGGGCATTAGATAAGGATGCTGGGGAAACTGAAATAATCACCATGGAGACTCAAGAAGGCTCAAGAAAACAATTTATTTTGTCCTGACTTGGAAAAACAATAAGCCGACAGTTTAATTCGTCTTCTGAGGGGTTAAAACACAAGTTCAAGGTAGAATAGCATGAAGCCCTGCCCCCTTTTCCCAGCGAGCCAATGGGCAAAGATCACATCCAGCATGACACATCATAAGCTGTGAGTCAGTTGACCTTATCTGACTGACATTCAGATGCAGGAATGAGACGCTGTGATAGACACCACAGCATACAACAAAGTGCACTACAAAGTCATGCCCGTGACATAATGTCTATTCTCTGCCCTCAGGACCTGAAGCCCAGTAACATAGTAGTGAAGTCCGACTGCACTTTAAAGATCTTAGACTTTGGTCTGGCCAGAACTGCCTGCACTAACTTTATGATGACCCCCTATGTAGTGACCAGATACTACAGAGCACCAGAGGTCATCCTGGGCATGAAATACAAGGAGAACGGTAACAGTAATGACTTTAACTCTGTGTAAAGTAAGGCTGTCAATTTAAAGCATGTATAATATTTGTTTTGTGTATATATGTGTATATTAGTGTGTGTGTTTGAGTGTGTTTTGTTTGTTTGTGTGTATGTGTGTGTGTGTGTGTGTGTGTATTTAATTATATAGTAGTGTGTACATGTTACACGCCTATAACATGCATGTAATTGAATTTAATTTGTTGACAGCAACTCTAATGTATAATAAATATATGAAGTATTGAATCAAGTGTATTTTTAATCCTGTGTATTGGCACTGTGTGTATTGGCAGTGGATATCTGGTCAGTGGGCTGCATCATGGGAGAGATGGTGAAGGGAAGTGTGATATTTCAGGGCACTGATCGTATCCTTCCTGTTCAGCCCAGCAGATTCTCAGCACAGTCTTCTAACCTGTTTCATTGTTATACAGTAACTTAACTCAAAATATTCATTTACATGCATATTAAAATACATTTAAATGTTATGCATTTAATTAATCATTTTTCAAACAATTTGCATTAGAATTTATTTTTAGTATAATGTAGTAATTTTATTAAGCATTAGCATTAAATTAATTACCATTTAACTCATTAGCATTTAATAATAAACAGTTCCTGCAGTTCCATTGTTAACCACTGGGGGCTCACAAACAATGTGTTTTGCATCAAAAGCAAACAGCTTGAAATAAAAATAAGTTGTATTTTTTTAGCATCAACTGTCACTATCAGAAACTGTCAATTAGAATTTCCTATTTAATCTCATGCATCACTTCCAACTCCCCATCATCAGCGTAACCTCTCTTAACTGAACTCACCTCAGACATTGACCAGTGGAATAAAGTGATTGAGATACTAGGAACCCCTTCCTTAGAATTTATGAATCGTTTGATGGAGACCGTCAGAAACTATGTGATGAACAAACCTCAGTTTCCTGGAGTCAGTCTTAATGAGCTGTTTCCTGATTGGGCGTTCCCTTCAGAGACAGAGCACGACAAGATCAAAAGTAAGACTCGTTTCTGACATTTCTGAGAGTTTGTTGATGCGTTATATTAACATTTGGTTTTTTTCACTTGTAGCTAGTCAAGCACGGGACCTGCTGTCCAAGATGTTGGTGATTGACCCCGAGAGTCGCATCTCTGTGCAGGAGGCCCTCAGTCACCCCTACATCCACGTGTGGTACGACCCAGCAGAGGCCGATGCGGTCAGTGAACTGCCTCCAGTCACCTCCACCCAGACTGGCACACATTAACAGTGCTAGGAAGATTTGTAATGATTGTTTTGTGTGCTCAGCCTCCTCCACAGATATCAGACAAGCAGTTGGAAGAGAGGGAACATAGCATTGAACAATGGAAAGGTACAAACATGCACATGGACCCTTCACACGGTCACTACCGACATGTCAGATTGCTGTTATGTTGAAAGTGAGTTCAGACAGTCCTCTCTTCTCTCATACAGAGCTGATTTATAAAGAGGTGATGGACTGGGAAGAGAGGAACAAGAACGGACTGATGAAAGACGAGTGCTTGGGTAAGTTATAATCCTCAACTTTTTAAAACTTTAAGAAATGTCTCAGACATTTCCTTAAATATCTGTTTGACTTCTGTCTTGATTAGGACTGAAATTAGCAATTAAGTGTGAGAAATCTTAATGTCAAATTTTTAAGTAAATTTATTTTCACAATTAAAAAGCTCCCATATAGATTAGATCAGATAAAATTAAGTACTTTTTCCCTTTTTCCATTATGTATTGCTAAATAATAAAAAATACATTTATGTTTAATTATCTGTATAAATTAGCCCATAAATTATAAGTTCTGGTTAGACAGCTCTAATGTCAATGCATTGCTGTGTGTGTGTGTCAGACGGTACAGTGAACAGCAGCACCACAGCCTCTCAGTCCTCATCCATCAATGACATCTCCTCCATGTCGACGGAGCAGACGCTGGCTTCAGACACAGACAGCTCCTGCATCGACACTCTCTCTGGAGCGTTAGAGGAGTGACAGTGAGACGCTGTATGCGTGTGTGTGTGTTTGTGTGTGTGTGTGTCTTGACTAAAAAGAACAGTGTATGCATGTTTAAGTGGCTTTAAGTGTGTGTGTGTGTGTGTGTGTATATATGTGTGTGTATATATGTGTGTGTGTATGTGTGTGTGTGTGTGTGTGTGTCTTGACTAAAAAGAACCATGGATGCATGTTTAAGTGGCTTTAAGTTTTACACTCTGTCCCTCAGACTGCTGTCACACTGTAATTCCCACCTCATGTATTGAAACACAGCCATTTACTATCAGTTATTAGACACATCTGCTATGGCTGAAGCTTTAATGACCACAGATAACCTAACTCTGCCTCTGTTCATCAGAGAGCATTGAATGTCCATAGTTTTCATTAAACAGAACTCCCTTTATGAACAACAGATGAGGGTTTCATAAGTTAATGCACTCAACATTTCAGTTGCCGTTATATGTTGTCTTCAGTGGAGTAACCTGTTTTATCAGCATGCAAAAGAACTAGTCTCTCTCTCTCTCTCTCTCTCTCTCTCTCTCTCTTTCTCTTTCAGTATCCTCTCTTTTTTTCTGTCTCTGTCTTTCACTCTCTCTCTTTCTTCTGTTTCTGTCTTTCACTCTCTTTCTTTGTCTCACCTCTCTTTCTTTCTCTCGCTCTCTCTTTCTGTATCTGTCTCTCACTCTTTATTCCTCTCTGTCTCTCTCTTTCTGTCTCTCTCTCCCTGATGTGGCTTTTATTGCCTTTGGTTTCATCACCTAAAAGAAGCACAGATATAAATTCACTGACAGCTTTATAGCCAGTCAGCCCCTCTGGAACGTGTTCCTGTTGGGAGTGTTGCTGCATGATGTTAACAGAACACGTATCAGACAGAAGTTGTAACTACAAATGACTGACACGTGCCACACACACACTCATTTAAAAACAACAGCACCATTTGCCTACAAAATTACCATACACCCACTTTCAAAGAGTGCAGTTGGTTAGGGTGTAATGTGTGTGTGTGTGTGCGCGTATAAATATTGTGTGTACATGTTCTTATTTTTTTTATTGTGCTAATGAAATGTAATTTTACAGCTTTTACAATTCTTTCACATACGTACTGTAAAACAAACGATGATGACGGAACTTGTTTTAAAAAGAAAATTGCACATAGAGGTTTAGAAGTGAGCGGAAGCCATTTTAAATGAACAAAGAAACAGTCTGGGTCTGAAACAAAGGTCTAATCAAACAGCCATTCCAGTAACCAATCAAATTCATGATGTGTTGCATTAGATTGTATGTTTAATTGCATGAGCGAATGCAAATTATTGCCTTTTTAACCTCCTTAAACTTGAAAAGCCCTTAAGAATGTTGTATGAAGCAAATTTGTTTACTTTAATTAAACTTGTCACTTGGTTTAAATTACATCACTTCTCTTTAGATTTTAACGTCCTGTAGTGAAACACTGACTGATTTTAAAGTGCATATAAATTATTAAGGACGTATCTTTTTATACACTCTAGTTTCCTTTACTGGTGTCTTGTCTGCCTGTTGTGTACTATGTTTGCAGACTTCCTATTTAACAAAACACTGCGACTAGCCGTCGCTAGTCAGCAAACAAAGTTGGCTCACACTTTCTCAAGGGCTTACTTTCTCTTCATTCAGTGTTTACTTTGCGGATGAGAGTGTGTGCCTGTAAAAAAAAAAGAGTGTGTTTGTCAGTGACCTTCAGTGGAGAACCAGTAATGACTTGAAAAGTAACAGTTAACTATAGACCTTCACTTCCGACATTCTCAGACTATCTTCCTAAGAAAACGGTTCTCATAGACATAATTATTAAAATTGTGTCAAACGATAACACAACTGTTCCGTGCTTGTAACGTCTGTTTAGCTTTCATGTGTTTCGTATCATAGTGCTACGATGGGAATAAACAGATCACCAAATTAGAATCATATGCAAAACCTGAAATGGGCTGCAGATTTTGTTTTTCTGTGTAAAAGATATGAAGTTAAACCTCTTACAACTGGCCAAATAAAATGCATAAAAGAATGAACAGCGTTTTGTTGTTTTCTTACATTTGATTTTATATGGTACAAATACATTCAGTTTACGAACGGTATGGTTGTGTACAAGGTGCAAGTATGTCCCATTTACACATGGCTGAATCAAATAAATCAAAATGTACAGTGTCCTACATCCAAGTCTTTTTAACTCTATTATCCCAGAGTAAATGATCTGTTTCAGGCATCCCTAGAGTCTACTTATCGTCAACATCTCATGGCATCCATGCTTACTAGTCATCGTGATACAATGTCCTTTATATTTGGATCATTCCATTGTCTGATGACTCAAATGGCAGAAATGTGCATTTTAGTTTAATATTATTTTGAACATGCTAGTCCAAACAGTTTTCAGGCAATGTTTTCCACCAAGTACGCACCATTGTTTCCAGACAACAGGCCTGAGACTCTGTTTTAAGGTGTCTGTTATAATTTTGATAAAACTGTAAAACACAGAAACCTTTCATATGCTGCTGAGGCTGAATTTGTAGAACAGCATGTGAATGTTTCAAAAGCTCTGAACAATGCGACCGGTTTTCCGGGCCTCAGAGTTCAGCTCTCCAAATGTTTCAAAGAATTGCTCCATCTCTTGTTGCAGGGTAGTGTTCCGTCTGTCGGCGTCAGCTCGGGCTCGCTCTACGTTACGCATCTTGATCTCAGCCACGCTCACCCAGCGCTGTTGTTGCTCCAGGTTGGAGCGCAACCCTGCAACTTCCCCCTGTAGAATTTTGTTTCTCTGTTCGAGCCTTGAGACAGAAAAGAGAATAAATAATAATTAGAGTCCAAAATTGGGGCAATGTTGTATTTTCATATCCATATGTGAAAGTAATGCCAGAGTCCACTAGGGGAACTCAAAAAAACTTCCAAGCAGGCCTTAAGATTTCTTATAAATTTCTTATAAGCATTACAATAAGCTGAAACAATTACAATTATGTGGGGAGCTGTAATATGAAAATGTTAAGATCCGCTGCCTTTAAAAACACTGTTATTGGGGTATCAGGGCTACTAATTGTCTTACCTGTTAATTTTTGCTTCATATTCTGCTTTCTGCCTGGCCATCTGTTGGCGAAGCCCTGCAACAAGACATTGCATGGCATGGGAGGCCGGAATGCCTAGAGGCTCTTGAGGAACATTTGGCAAAAAGACTTCACTGCTGCCGGTACTTAAAGGGGCATCTGTGGGAGCAGAAGAGGAGGCAGGGGAATTAGGGCGAGGGTCTTTTTCAGCAAAGTCCATTCTGAAAGAGGAAAAGTGTCCAAGGGAATTGTGGCAAGGACTTGCCACTGCACTGCCTCCACATTCCCCATCCAAAGGCACAATCTCACAGGAGGACCAAAGGCTGTTGCTGTCTGCCACACTAGCAGTACCATCCTTTGCCTCTTTAGTGCCATTGCCTGAACTCTTGTCATCTGCATGTCCCTCCCCTTGCTCCTTGATACCCATGTTGTCATAGACAGACAGAGTACTGTCCTGGACTTCACTTTTGCCTCCACTCTCCCTTAAGGTTCTCTCTGTTCCCCATATTGGCTCTTCCATATCAGGCCAGCTTCTTGACTGCATACAACTTTCAACCCCAGCCTCCAACTCTTTGTTCATGCATCCTGGAGATGGAACGGAGGTTGGGTATACATGCCTTGCATGGAGAGCTTCACGTTCTGGGCTGTGTAGACTGTGGTTGTCATAAATCAGAGCAGAGCTGGCTCGTGAAGATCTGTCTGTAATCTGTTGCTTCGTCTCTTGTAGATGATTGGTAGAGGTTTGCTCACAGGGGCTTTGATAAGACTCTTCCCTCTCTGTTATAAGTTGCAAAGAGAGTTTGTGTGGACAGGTTAATGTTTGGTCTGGAATTGGGACGTGATTTTCAATCAAAAGAGGATCTCTCAAGTGTGTAGGTTGCTCACCGTGTACCCATTCCACAAGGTTGCTGTGTCTCTGAATGGGATGGAGAGATGGTAAAGCCATCTCAGGTAGACTGTAGTTGTCTCTGGAGAAAAGCAGGGTGTGCTCTCGGATCAGCTCTGACATCAGATGTTGCACAACTGCAGCCCCTTGTGGGAAACAAACATGGTAATGAGATGCACAGTCATGTGCATCAAAACCTCACAAGCATGTGAGCCAGGTTTAGCTTGATCTAAAGATGGTGCCTATGTTTAGATCAAACTAAACCTCTGTGATTACTGGACTTTTTCCTCACACTCCACTACATCACATTGCTCACCTCCAATGATACTTTCTGGGTCCTCAGCTTTAGGTCGAAGGATATTTGGCCCAAAAACAGTTGCCAAATTCTGAATACTCATCTTGTTAATGTTGGAGAATAACTGGACATCATTTAAAAATCTGAAACAGAGATGTGTAGAAGTTTAACACTAAAATACTCTTTAGTCTTAGACTATTTTATAGTCTTTAAAATAGACTTTAGCCTTACTGGCAGATGTATTTCAGCAGGTTGAAATTTGCCACAGGAAGTTCATAAAGAAGGCTCCTTAACTCCTGCAAACCCTTGGGTCAAGGCAAGTGGACGAAACGTTCTTATAAGTCTTCAAATCCCAAAAGTGAGGTGAGTAAATGAGGTAAATCCTAACTGTACCTGTTCTCTGTCTAAGGGGATCTTCTTTCCACACACAAGAAACTCTTCATAGCGGGAATATGGTACCAGAGGTTCAGGCAGCTCCCTGAGGTACAGCTTCAGTAGAGATGCCACTGTGTGGACATCTGTGCTGCTAAGAGAGCAAACCTAGATTCACTCTGTGACTACATTCACACTTGCATGTTCTGATAAAATATACGTCTTCAAGAGATTGCAAGTCACTTTGGATAATGTTACATTTTAATGTATCTTATTGCTACATTTAAAAAAACTAGACCAATAAAAAGCGTAACAGGTTTGTTATGGTTTTGTCCACCAATATATGTTGAGATTAAAATGATGTGGGAACTCTGGAAAGATTAATCTTTATATTTATTAGATCTATTAGATTCTTTATTATACAATATTTTTACATTTTATATACATACATGATGTACATATATTATATATTGGACACTATGTACATATAGTGTCCAAACTTAAACTAAAAGCTCAAACTTAAAGTAAAACTAAAGTAGTTGAGCTTTTAACATTGCATAATAAAATTTTCCTAAACTCTGCTGTGTTTATAACATAAATCTCTTACCTATCAAATGATGGTTTCTCCCCAGCATCAAACGCTTCCTGCAGCTCTTTAACCAGTGTGGCCTGACCAGGCTGCCTGAAAAGTCCCACCTCTGTGAGCCCATGTTCTCGGATGAAGTCCACACACTGCTCCACCACCAGAGGAGCCATGTGATCTCCATACCTCCTCTCATACAGCACTGTTTCCTCCAACCTTTGACCAAACACACCTGGGACAGAAACCAAGAGGTAAAATATAGAGCTGTCATAGACAAACCCTGTTTAGAGACCTTTCTAATTTTGTCAGCTGTGATTTTGTCAACCAAAATAGCAACTAGATAGCAATGCAACTAAACTCACAAGCATAGACTAAAGGTCTAAACGATGTCATGCTAAATAGTGCCTTCAAAATAAATGTACCCCATTTCTGGTGCACTGCACCAAAATCTACCCTCTAAAACTGTAAAACTGTGTGCTGTCTCAGCCTGATGTCATCTTTAAAGGGACAGTCTGTCCAAAAAAATGCTTTGTGAAATTTAATTACCCTCATGTTGTTCCAAAACCCCTATGATTTTCTGTCTTAGGTGAAACAGAAATAAGACAAAATGCTAAGTGCTGACAGCTTCAGTCACTGTTATTGAATCTCTATTTAGTACAATGACAGTAAAGGGTGACTGAGACTGTCAGTTACTAATGCGCTACCTGTCAACACATTTTGTTGTCCACAACAGAAAATAGAGCAACATGAGAACAGAATTTACTTTCGGATGAACTGTTCCTTTAAATACTCACGTCGTTTGAAGCTCAGAACCCTTTTTATCTTCCTGTAAGCAGAATGGGAGAGATAGCTTCCAGTCCGCTGGATAGTCTGCTTATTTTCAGGCATCTTTTCTTCAGGATCTGTCTCTTTAAACCTGTATTTTATCCTCTGTCTGTCTGTGGCGGATCCGCAATTCCGTCTCCTGGTTTTGTCTTTGTCCCAAACTGATGTTTTCGGTCTCTGAGGTAAACCAGTAACTGGCTCAACACAAATGTGCTCATTGAACTAAATCCCTTTGGCTTGTGTTTTTCAAACTCTTGTTTGGGTTGAACTGGATATTCTTTGTTCTTCTCCCTGTCTGCAGGTAAGATGATCAGACTTGGAGCCCCGGAGAGATGGACTCACGCTCCTGCTGATGTTTGACACTGACCGGCCCAGATATGCAGCACTTATCAGATATAGCAGCATTCCAGTTCAGATGACAGTCATCATCCAGAAAACAAGAGCCATTGTTCAAGCGCGTACCTCTACAAATCTGCCAACGTTACCACTATGTGTGTAAACATACTCCAAATGAAAAGCACTTGACAATTTGACATAAATTATTCATCTGCGAAACTAGCGTATATGTTAATTTATACAGACACAGAAACTGAAAGATAATTTGTAGTATCTCTTCCTGTTGACAAGAATCAGCTAATTAAATTTCTCCCATTTAGTAGAATCCTTAGTTGGAAACACTTCCTCAAGACTGTCATCCACCCAGTGTTTGGCACATCTTCTACCCCGGCAGGCAGTTTACTGACGCTTCCCGAAGGCTGGTTCTCCTCAAGTGAAGAAGAAAGCTACAGTGCAGAATGAAGTAGATGTTCCATGTGTCCCCGCCTCTGTATGTGGCGTCTCAGTCTTTTGCCATTGTTGACAGTGGCATCCAAAAAGATATGTCTGTGTTTGCCTTGAGGGGAGGTTATGTTTGGACTTAATTGTCCAAAGTTTCCAGTTACGTGACTCAGCAACTCCTTGGTTTACTGTCAAATTAAGTCCGCCTCCCTAACTGTACGTGGCTCCATTTCAGGATTTTTCCTCTGTGTTTTGCATTCACCCCTGTTGACTGCCTTTGTACACTGTTCCTCTCCTGTTTTTATCTTTGTCTTTGCCTGTTCCGCTGTGTCTCATCTTTCCCACCCCACTCCTGTATCAAACTTCACCTCTGCGGGCTCACTGGAGCCCAGCCAATGTGCCATCAACACCCTGTATTTCCCTCTATCTTTGTTAACGCCACAAAACTCAGATTGACTAAAAATAAATGAGCCGGAAACTTCTGCCTCCTTTTTTCTTTCTGTCAACTCTCTTTCTGTCTCTCGTTCCTTCTTTGTCTCTCTCTGTCTTTCTCCCAGTCCCCTTGCGCTAAACATGGCCTGCGTCCAAAAATGTTCCATTGGATACAGATGAACACACCCCTAAAACTCTTTTTATACATCTGTGCCCGGTAACATGGCCCCTGATGAGAATCCCAGTCTAAAACTGCTGCTAAACATTGGCCTAGTGAGTTGAGCGTGCAGGTCATGTGATCGTGCCCGTGACTTATCTGGGTGGGCATCTCTTACCTTTTGGGGGCCTCAGGCTGTGGGAAGTTAAATGTGTGAGGTAGTGTATAGAATTCATTGGGAATGTCAATGTCTCTTGGGGAATAATCATCAACCTTCTGCAATTCAAGTTTAGCCCACCCTCACACACTTACTGCAGGTATCAGGGCAGCTAGAGAAGACTGGACTGAACATCTAATGGTCCATGAAAAGGAACTCCAATAAGATTATTCCTTTATCAACAGGAACCATCCAACGCATCTCAGGTAGTATAGAAACCTAGCTGTAGCTGTAATGTTAAAAATACACACCAACCCTTTTCCAGCAAAAATCATGGGAATTCTCAATATTTGGTGTTCGGAATGACATCGCTTCTAGTGGCATGTGTTTTTGAGAGATTTGTGTTGTAGAAGACAAAGCAAGGCCTGTGAGAAGAACAGTCATCAGCGTGTGTAATGCAAGGCCCATGATCTGGAAATGAAGTGGAATGTGGAATGTGTGTTGCATTGTGTGTGTGGCTTGTTTTGACTAGGACTGAAGCCTAGAAGAAGATCCGCATCTTCTGTTTCAAGGTTTCACATTTTCAGGCAGTCAAGACACATTGAATGTTAAGTTATCAAGTGTGTTATCATGGAATCTTGCACAAGGATGGATTTTCCAGGGACCACAAGTATATAAACAAGATGGGTCAGATTGTGAGGCAGTGTGAATGTTCATGTACCTGTGAAAGGTATCCAGATGCCCTTGTTTAGACTTTTCAGCCACTCCTCCCCTTGACCACAGCTGTTAGACAGGAAGAAATATGAGCCAGGACTAACCAGTACATCCCTGTTTCCTCCTGATTGGGAAAATGAGGGACAATACATGGAAGAGATGATAGTAATTAGTCATAAGTGAAAAGGGACTTTTGTGAGAAGAAATGTAGTTTTGTTTACCACATATACTACATTATAAGCACAAATACAGTATTTTACAGTATTTTATAAGTTTTTTTGTTGCTCACATGCTTCCACCTCAAGCCATTTTCTCTGCAAACCACACCTGACAATAAAACATGACAAATCCACACACACACATAAACTGCAGTGAGTTTTTTCCATGCTGTCACAGTTTTCTAGACATGAATCAGGCTTTCTGTTGAATTTTGTGAGGTTTTTAACTAGGGAATTCTGAGAGTTACAGTTTTCCACAACTGCTGTTAAAATGTTGAATATATTTTCTAAATTAGAAAATCCAGTTGACTCCTAAATTAAAATAAATTCATTTTTTCCCTTTATTTCTTAGATTACGTATAGGATTATATCCATTAATGGTGTCCGTTGCGTACTGTGCACCTACAGTACAGTATTAAGTGTATGAAAAATCAATGTTGACCCTTAATAGTCATTGTGTCCTTCAAGTCCATCAGTGAGCACACACTGGGAAGCGGCCTAAGATGAATTAGATGACCATTTCTTATCTTTAAGTACCACAAGGGTTCAGCAAGGCAACTGAGAGCATTGATTTTCATCATTTAATTAAAAACTTGTGCTGTTTTTTTCTCCTTCAGATGAAATTAATCACAGGATGGGCCCTGGTCACAATTAAAGTGTGCCCCAGATTCTGCTCACATTTGCCGGCAGAGTGCAGTAATTAATTCCAAAGAGGACACTTTCTGTAACAAGACGAGAGCTATAAAATCTAGCTAAGTGGTTTATCAATACCGAGCTCTTGCCAAAGCTGGCCTTTGCAATAATAATATTAAAAGGAGAGCATTGAAATGCCATGAAAGGCCATTTTACAGATGCAGAAGGGTGACCGTCACGATGGGCACCAATGCTGATCTTGCATTTAACGTGAGTCCATAATGCTTAACAGATTTCCCAGCAGCACTAATCATCAATCGTTCAGGCCTGAGGCGTCCTGTCTGACAGTCACTGTTAAAGACGTAAGTAAACGCTGTCAAAGGAATTTGGAAATATCTGTGTTTCTTACAAAAAGCTGTCATGTGATTTAAAATACAGTCTTGTTGAATACTTTTATGGTACTTTTCTGTCATTTTTGGAGCTTGACAGGGTCTGTATGCATTTCAATCATTAAACAGAATAAAACTGTGAATATTCTAATGTGTTCTCCACATTTGTGTTCCATGGAAAAGTCATAAAGGTTTGTTGGTTGTTTTTTTAAAGGAAGGAATAAAATTGGGGTAAGATATAGTCCAGAGATAGAATGTGCAAATTACATGCTACAGATTAAACAAGTGAAAAATTTTTCCAATTTCTGTCTTTCATAAAAATGTGATCATTAAACCATTGTTTAATATTCCAATGTTCTTTTGTGTTTTTTGATAGGTGAAACTTTCTAAATTTTTGTGTTAATAATACATGAAATATTGCCATTTTTTTATTCTTGACGACTGGCGCTTCAATCAGGTCTAGCTTCATTTTTTATCCAATTCCAACAATCGTACATCAATTTTAAGTTTTGGAATTGGGGAATGTGAAAAAAACAACTTATTTTTGAAAATGAGCTCATTATGACTCAGTTTGCCCGCATGGTTCACATATCTTCTCAATAGAAATGAATGTTGTTTGTAAAAGCAGATTGTCGGGGGCAACTCTGTAATTGAATAAATGGGAGGGGCTTCCTGTTGGTGGAAAAATAACATTCTAGTCCTGCTTCTTGTAATTGCAAATTTAAAGGCATTTTAAAAGCTATATTTTCTTTAAATGTTTTTGCAGATGCCAAATGTCATCACTTGACTCAATTCATACTTCTTAGTTGTTAGTTAAAGCAATACCTGTAGCAATACATTATCTCACATTATAAACACAGTATTTAAATGCACTTGTGTACATATTTATGCTTCATCCAGAGTTTAAAATCATTAGTCTGTTCTGAACAGTAACTTTGTGTGTTTAAGTTCCTCTCATTCACATAACAATAAACCTGCCATGTAAATTCATGTCATTTCTAAGCCCATAAATAAAATATTGTTCAGCGCAACACTGAGTGTGTCCTTCAATTGTCTGCATTCTTTCTAACAAAACGAAATCCTTGTTTCGATATAAAACTGTAATCATTTCTTTAAACATGAGCAGCTGGTTTTAAGAGCTGCTAGAATGTCTTGTGTGTCTTTGTTTTGTTCACTAACATTGACATTTTTGTCCATGCAACCACACATTTGTGGGTTACGTGACATGAGGTTTATGTTTTTTACATTTATTTAGTAGGTTTTACCTCAAAGAGAATCATTCTTTTGATATCTGTTCAAGATAATCATCCCTTATTGTGTTTTCTTAGAAAGCAATAAGGACAATTTTTTGTTGGGATTACATGAATTCACTTGTTTAGCATCTACATTGAGTTGTAAAAAAGTTATAAAAAGTTTAATGTAAGATTCACTATATAGAATCAGCTCTGTCATTTGACACATGGACTGTACCGACACTCCAAACAAAAGCAGTGAATCACTCGCTCACCTTTCTGTGCGGTGCTGTTGTACTTCCAGGACTTGAAGCAGGTGAGTCCCATCCTGCAGGTGAATCTCTCTTCAGTCACCTTAGCCGAGCTCAGAGCCTCTGTGAGCGTGATTCATGATGGCTGGGGCTGGAGCTCCCGCAGCTGCTAATCGGTGAAGGCTGGCCGGGCCAGCGGCGTCCCTGAGCGCGGACTCTCCACGAGTGCCATGGCCTGAACGGAAGCCCCATCTGTCTCTCTCCCCATATCTCCCTCCTGGTCCATCTCATCAATACAGCCCCAGCCCAACCAGTTGACAGTAGCTTTGCTGGGGGAGATGGGAGGGCGGGGCGTGGACTTCTGCGGCAGACTGTAGTGGACATGCATACACACACACACCTCAACATCCCTCCAGCAACTGTAATTACTTCAGTACTGTATACCATCTTGGGCAGCCAGGGCCAATTTCCCTAATGCATCCACTCCCCCCCAAGACTGTCCCAGCATTTGGTTTAATGGCCTTCGATGTGATTGGCCCTCACCCGCACACAATGACTCAAGGAGGTTATAAAGATGTAAGCGTGTAGCTGGTGCGTTAAACTTTTGAACCGTCCTCCATTAGACTAAGAGGAGCCGCTCTCTCTATCGTCTGTCTTATCCTTCCTCCTTTTCTCCCTCTATCTCTCTCCCATCTGCCCTCTCTCTCCTTGTCTCTCTCTTTCCTCTTTCCCTCTGCAAGCCAGATTTATGATTCCCGGTCTGGCAGGATCTCAAGCATATATTGATCCTGATGAAAGAGACTCACTTCATTTGGCAAGAGCAATGGGCCTTTTCAGTAGATTTTACACATTCCATCAAGTCTAGGAGCCGCAGCTATTCTGATGTGGTCACTGACTTGTCATGAATTCCCAGACACATAAAACATACAATACAGACGCAACAGATGTGTATTTCTTACAAATATCTTAAGAAATTTGTATTTGTACAAATATTTTATGAGTTGGGGGACATTTGAGTTTGTTTGTTTGTAGGCAGCAGGTATTTATGAAGAACAAAATGTTTAACAAATGTACATTTATAGTGATTTGAGGGCATTCTTTAAATAATGTACCATTTGTAAAGCTTATCAGCGTTCCTTAGGCAGTCAGAGGTTCTGGTTTTATCTACCAAATGATGAACCAACAGCAACCAGAATCAGATTTACAGTATCGAATTACCTTAGCAGATCTCATCTTGTTGGAAACGTGTTTCTGCTCTAAAGCTGTTGGAATGTGGAACAGATTTCTGACACACATCTTGAGACTTTCTGACATGGGCTGCACAGTAGCTGGGCAGATTTTGCACCACTTGTGACCACAATGGTGGCAGTTCCAATTATCACTAAGAGCTTTTTGCCCTCTTGTGTCAATACACACGATGGACATATTTGTGCTGAGCAAAAGCTCTTCAGAAAATGAAACTTGTCAGACACACACACAAGTAACACACTATGGCGACTGCTTGTTGACACACACAATTCATCAAAGACAGGCCTGTCTTTTAACTGAAATTGAAATGGACTGGGAGAAACTTAAATTGTGAGTGGCACAGGCCTAAATTTCAATCTCCATAGAAGCTTTCTCTTCAATATTCTCTATAAGATCAAGACATAAATCTGTCAATTACTTCATCTGATACTGATGCTAAATCTGTTTATTGCAAGTTTCGGATTTATAAAGCCCATAGCCCTAGTGTTAAGGTCACTATGTGTTTCTGCCCTCTACAGTCTGATGCACAAAATAACACTCAACAGGTTATTAAAGTGTGAGTTATAACTGATATGGTTTTAACATCTTTAGTAATATTCTCAGAAATGTTTAAGGAGACCAAGGGACACCACCAGTCAGACTCTCAGCAATACAATAGATAATACAGAATATATTATTCAATGTAAGTAAAATGCACCAAAAACCTAAATGTTAAAGTAGCTGTAATTTTTTGGAAATAATGTAATGATAATAAGCAGGAAAATAAATCTATTTAGACAAAAGCCTTCTACTAAAATACTGGTGATGTTTCAGTGCATAAAACAAAAACTGTGTTCATTGTGCAAAATAAAGAAAAAGCCACTTCTGTTAAATCTGAAACGATATTTTAAAGTCTCGTTTAATTGTCGTAAAAATATCAATGAAAGACTCAAGGAAATATCAATGAAAGACTCGTAGTTTGTTGTGTGTTCGCCCAGAAACCCTCAAGACCGGAAGCGATCGCTGTAAGTAAACCGGGACTCAATAGTGGCTGTAAATAACTCAATACAAATCTTAATAATTCTCACGAGCTGCAGTTACAGGTGAGGGTATTGTAGGTATGAATAAGAAACATAACATTATTTTATCATGTTTATTCAATAACACGAACTTATGAAGTCTAGCGTCAGTTTATCGACCCAGCAGGATGTATGTATATATTGATATACAGTGTCCATGTGGTTGTTTTTATCACTTGTAATTCTTCTATCCTGGAAGCATCAGATAAAGCGATTTAAGCGGATGTGAACAGCTGGGGACAGACACGATAGATATTAAATTCACATTAAATCTGTTGTGGAAGTTGTTTATTGTTGGAGTTGTTTAATGATAAATGTACGTGGTCTGTCATTGAATTGTGAAGATTTTTTAGTAATGTTGTATTTAGGAGTTATTTAGTTTTTACTGACATCAGTCCGACAGATGGCACCACCTGTCCGATCCGTCGGTGCTTTAGCTTTAAACTGATGCCTTCAATATACATGTGAAAGAACTTACAGACAACGTGAAATGGTAAATATGCAACAAATAAACTTCTAACAGTCTTGACAGCCATATTTGTTTTTT
>JBAJNP010007904.1:0-21425 GCA_036877545.1 Yasuhikotakia modesta | reverse complement strand
TGCAAAACAATTCCACTTAAAATGATGATCATTATTGAGTATAAATCACAACTGAGCGGACAGCTTGTTCTTACCTCACGTTCTTTACCTCACATTTTAACCTCACATTCTTTGCCTCACGTTTTGATGTGTGAGTTCTGTCCTTCACATTTGATTGATGGTGATCAAAGAGCTTTAAAACTGGAGACTTTTATATCTGGCTTTTATAAATGAAGCTGTACATAAGGCCACACATATGGCGGAGTTTTCAACTACAGGCACTTTTATATCCCAGAGGCTGATTTTGATTTTAAACATATTTTTAAATATGAAGGTCACATTGAAACTGTCTTTTTGGGCTATGCTTTTATCATTTATTTCTTTGCATAATAAATTAAACAAAGAGTAAAGTTATTTATTTATTTTATGAAAATGATGAAGTGATTTAAATGATTCACACTCACACTGACACTTGTGTCAGCTTTATTTTGCACACGAAGGTGCCAAAATATGCTTAGGACATGAAAACACCAATTTATTCCATAATGTTTAAAAAAACAAAGGAAATAACAATTCTAGGTTTAAATAGAAAATCTGAGAAATAAATAAATCAGTAAAGCTTATAAGAAAAGGGAGTGTATGCATATGGGTGATATTACCATTACAGACATGTTTCATTCTCATTAAATCTAGCCTCATATCCAGCCATTACATCAACAACAAACCACTAGACCTATATATTGTACCTAGATATCTCTGCATATTTACAGCATGTTGCTTTATGCATATGGCATAAATGAATTATTTTTCCTCGAGATATATTCATAAAACATTCAGCTCCTGAGCATCCTTTCTAACTACTCGTCTATTTTCATATCGTTTTAGTTTGCTTGAATTGTTTGTTTCTTTATTTTGGCAGCCGGAAGGATCATTGCTGCAGGGACAAGAGAAAGAGTGAACGGATAGACTTCCTGTCAGACGCACTTTTTCTTTTCTGCTTGACAAACTTGATTTTACGATGCAAAATAAGCAATATGTGCTGCGCTTGGATCCATGCATCACAACGGAGGACCGTCACCACGCAACAGCTCCGTGGAAGAGACGGAGAGAGATAGATGGGAAGAGAAATGGAAAAAGAAAAGGAGAGAGAGAATGGAAAGCTGGAGCAGGCGTAGGTGGTGTTTAGAAGAATAAATAATTCATCATCGCCCTGATAGATGGTGTATTTCTACAGTTACAGTGAAAAGCAGCGAAACCAAACGACGACTTTTGCATACGAACTAATATCACCAACTTTTAGGCACGAGGGCGATTTCAAGCAAATGTTTCGTTTTGATCTCTATTCTTCAAACCTGCGGGAATTTAAAAGAATGGCGTTTCTGTCGTAAGACTGTATGAATTCAAAGTGTGCAAAGGCAAAAGGTTTCGTTGGTGCGCAAAATACAAACCCTCTAAGTGCAAAATTGTGCGCTTTCCTTTCATTGAACGGAACATTGTTCTTGGTAAGTGCCACAGGATAATGTTCATTTCCACCTGTCAGTTCAAAAAGCATTGATACCAATGGGTTCTAATGGGAAGATTTTTTGCTATATTGTGCTCATGTAGCTCAGTGTGAAGTATTATTCTTAAATTGTACTTTGCACGCTTGGCTGCAATAACAATAATGCACTTTTCCATTAAGTAGCCAAACATGTCGCCTCCCTCCCAAATGAAATGTATTCAAATGCATTTATTTGTGCTATATTTATAATACCAGTGTGTGCAAAAGCAGCAATAGTACAGTACATTTTGCTTTTCAGAATTTACTTCACGTGTATGGTGAGCTGCAGTGTGGGTTTGTGTTGGAACCAAAGGTGTTGTTTATTTGTCATTTCTGTGCAGGCGGCGCTATATGTGTGTTTTATTGCATGCTGGGAACATCAGCAGTCAATGTGATTGTACTGAAGAAATTGCTCACTGTAATAACAGCTAAAACCAGGGCTGAACCAACAGCCTCAACCTGAGGACACAGTTACTGCATTGGCCATCCGTAGTGAGCTGACACTGGCTCAGAAAGGGATCGAAACAGTGACCTAATGATTGGTAAGCATGGCTGGTTAATCCTATCATAGAAGCCGTCATTAATCACTGCATGAATCTTCATGATACTGTTGATTTTTTAAATTCATATTAATAGAATATTAAAGCATTAGTTTTGTTACACCTTTGTTTAGACACAGGGATAAATTATGGATCAGGCCAGTGGGACTGGGGGTCCGGTCAGTGCCATTGGGAGCATAACACCAATGGAACGGCCTTGTGAGATCTGTTTGTTTTGGCTATAACTTTTCTGGACAGATGCCTGTTCAGTAATGGCTGGACATGTTGTCATGCTGTTATTTTGCCAACAAGACCTTCATGGTCACGTTCTCATGGGAGGCGTTTAAAATGAGTTCTTACATATGTTCTGATGGCAGGTCATGATATCAGATGCTGAAAACCACTAACCCACTAACATTACTAAGTAAAAAGTCTTTATTAATTCATTACTGTACAGAAACCCTATCATGACTAAGTCTCTTAGGAACCAAATGTTTCTACAAGACTGTTAGGGCAAAATGTGCATACGTACATCTACAAACAAATGCACTGATAGGTAAATAAATAAACACAAGTCTGTGTAGAGTGCAAACAAAACAAAAGTAAACAGTCCCCATAAATGCAGCGCGGCTTTTACTTAAAAATCCTCCATGCTGGTTTTATGGCACCTTGCTGATTTTAGCTGGTGTCAAAATCTCGTCTTCCTTCGTCTTTGTTAATCTGCAGTAAACAACACCGTGTCTGGGGAGTTTGCATTGTGTGGGGACGTATTTCTTACTCTGAAAAAAGTGAAGGAAAGCGGGGAAGGAGAGAGGGAGAGCATGATTAAATGTGATGCCTCCCACCCTCTGCAGTGTGCACTATGATAAAAGCTGTTTTGACATCCTGTTGACAGGTTAAACCCAGAAATCCAGTTAATTGACGTTGCTTGGGATTCATGTTGCGGTATCAGAGATTTTGAGTTCCTTATCGTTAGTGGCACATATCTTATTCCCCGGAGTGAGGCCTCGCACATGTGCTACCCAAATCCCAATCTTTTCCGATATCTTGAGTAAGCACTCAGACCTTGTTAAATTTATTTGCTCACATTGTTATGTTTAATAATTACATGCTTTTTCGGGTAGCCCAGTTTCTTTCCACTTCAGCCCTATGAATCACACCTATGTGGAGGTGTTTGAATTTTAGACTGTGTGCTTTGGCACTAATAATAATACAGCATTTGTTGTGCAGAGAAGACTGGGGCGAGTTGTTGCACTTAAAGGTTTAGCAGTTATACTATAGGCACAAACTTGTGTATGTGTTGTTGTGTATGTGCTGTTTGTATAACTTGTGTAATGTTAATTGATGTATTAAGAAATATTGTTGCAGGTTGTTGCAGTAGGAAAATATTGTTCTTTAATAGAACACAATTTAATGCTAATTATTTAGAAAATAATGTATTTTAAACCACATGAATTTAATATTATAGAAAATCGTAACATCTAAAATGACAACTTTTCATTCATGAAAAACACTGTTTCTATATAATGGTTTTAAATTAGATGTTTTAAAACAACATACAAAACTACTGCTATAGAGAACAAGCATTTGTACTATAGAATCCTTATAGTTAATGAGATACTTTATACTCCCGCATTCCCTACCTAACAACTGGTCCCGGTCTACCCATAGTGTGCAGATGTAATGTAAAAGTGCTTAATGAAAGGGCACATTATTATGCAGAAAATCTATGCAAAATCACGCTTTGCTCCGCAGCCATTTTAAACCATCAACCTAATAAAATATATTCAGTCTTAGCTACTGTCCATCACAGGTGTGACAACCTGATGAAATCGTTTCAGGTTTCTCTTCTTTGAAGGACCGACTGAAATGCAGATGAAAAAGATCTGAAGTGAGAGCAATATTTCTCCTCCAACATGATATTACAGAAAGATATCATCCTTTACTTACTTTTTTTGTGTGATGTTTTTAATTATTGCCATAAGAATAAGTGTTTATTGTGACTAATGTGTTTACTGACGTTACTCTATTCTATGTTACTCTACGGTATTCGGCACGTGTTATATCCTAAGCAGAATGTTTTTTTTCCTTATACAGATGCTTCTTCAACCTCATCCTCTCCGGCGCACATCCTCACACCTGGCCAGAATGTTGACTGTGAGCCTGTGAGAAATGTTTGCGCTTTCTGCTAATTAAATATGTGAGTATTTAAAAACAACCACCAGCTGTAAATAGCATGACTGTCTGTCCCCGGGGAAGCTGCCAAGCTGTTCCCTTTCTTGCATTCTCACGAGTCAAAAACAAGAATTTTAAAAAGCCTCTCATCTCTTTTACTGGGAAGCAAGTTTTATGGTACTATCGGCTGTTTTTATGGAATTTTGGGAACGCTGCACTTAAAGGATACAAAGGAATTGTTCTTCAAAATGTTGTGTGTGTAAAGCTTTTAATTAACAGGGGAACCTTGCACTATTTCCAGCTATTTAGTTTAGTTGAGGGGGTACTGGACTCGCTAGATGTTTGTTATATTATGCAGTGTTTGGATTTATTCCGTTCTAACTAGGGCAAAATGTAAAACACTGAATTTTGTAACTGAAGTTTTCTTTGCAGGTTTAAAGGAAAAGTTTGTGGAATTCTGTGAAATTCATTTGAACATTATAAAGATTTCAGGGGCATAATCAAAATAAAATCTATAAATAAATATAATATAATAAATATAATAAAAATATTTAATGAAAGCGATTTAAAGCCCATGTGAACTGGATGTTGTGTCCGACTGCATCCATGTTCTGACGTAATTCATGATAAAACAGAACAATGCAGAATGTAGCTTGTTTTTCCCCTGGAAATTGATTGGCTGTAGAATAGGTTGCAAAAGATTATCATTGGAGGGGAGTGGTTAACAGTTCTGGCTCCACCTCTAGCTGTCAGACTGACATTATCAAAAAGGTCAGATGTTCCAAAGAGGAAATACGTTTTTTGGACTCCAGTCCTGCAATATAAATAGTTGTTTTCTAGCATTTTTAGAGTGTTTTAGGACTGTAGAAATTAACTACAGGTTATTAATGACTGAACATTTCTACCCATACACGGAAAACAGAATTTATCTTCTCTGTGTGAACACAGAGGCGGGGAACCCATGTGTGTTTGTGTGCTGGTGCACTCTGTGTTTAACTGTTTATTTTATCTTTATTATACCTCATAGTTCACTACACAATATTTTCAGGCCAGCAATCAATGTAGTTAATAGCCCACCATGCTTTCCAAATGTTACAGGTAAAATTAAGGTAATTTGTCTTAAATGATCTTTTTAAAGGTGGATGTAACTAAAAAATAAAAAATGGCATTTAGTTTTAGATTATTCAGTTTTATGTTCTGTTAACTTGGAATGGATGTAGAAACCAAGCTGTGTATAGTTGTTTCAATAATATAACTTTAAATAAAGAGATGGCTTTAATATAACAATGACAATTCAGACATATGGCCTTGGTGTGAACATCAGTAAATCTACATCTTCATCTTTACCCTGATATTTAATGTGATTATAGTTATATACGGATGATTAGAACTGAGAATACTTTGCTACACACCCAGAAACTCACATGTCCTCTGACTATATAAGATTTGCATATCCTATTAAACATACACACTCAAAACGAGCCTCTCTTCAGTTCTGAGGAGCGCTTAAGTCTCAGAGCGATGCACACTCCGCAAGCTGAGCCTCCCACTCTTTCCACTCGCCCTCTGGCCCCAGAGAGTCCCCTCAGCACCACTGGCTCTGGTTCCGTCCCCACAAGTGCCCATGTAGGACTGTTTAATATACACTGCGACCAATTATCTCCATTCGATTAGCTTCCATAATAATTGATTTTGTAGAAGCGCCAGTCGCCGTGCAAAGAGTTCCTCAGAAAAGTTATTTTTCAGTGGCTTTTTTCTTTTTAGGTTTCTGTATTAATGTGGCAGTCAGACTAATTTATCAAGTGCAATTTCTGAAGCGCCTTTGGGAAGCAACTTACTCGCCATCGCATATTCCTGTATTATTAGGTGGAAGAAAAATGTGGCGTTGTTTGCTAATATTACTTTCAGTAAGGATGGTTTCATAAACACAGAGCGATTTATCACAGGGAGGATGAAATAGCAGAACACATTTAAGTTTCATTATTTGCGCTTGTGTGTTGTGTTGCAACATTTATCTTCTGTGTGTTCAGGTGTCACTTAGTTCTTTGGAGCTCTGCAGAGTTATGATGGCACAGACGCTTCTGATGGGAGCATTTTTACGGAGCAGTTTTAGTTCTTAAAAAACACTCTCATAATTCCTCTCTTCCTCAATCCACCTCCAGTTCGCCATAAGCCATTTTAAGCCTCTCTTGGGTGGCATTACAGAAGTTAGTGGTTCATTTGTACTGTTTACTGTGTAGAGGTGATCTGCACTCATATCTCACAGTTCTGTCCTAATACAATCACTTTCCCTCAGACCAAAATAGTTCCCAAACAAGTTTTCACCTTTTGTCTGTATTGTCTCACATTTCAAATGGTTGATTGTTGCTTGTACTGACATCAACGATTTGATTTTGAGGGTTTGATCATTTATTGCCATTTATATAAAAATCTACAGAAAAAATTGGAACAATAATAATAATACATAAATTTAATAAATTGAATAATAATAAATTAATACAAACAGTCACAGAACACAGATTTTTGCAGATTTAGGAAGACAGGCATTTGTGCTTGTTTAGTAAATGTTTTGGCAAATATATTTGGCAACATTTTTTGGCAAAATCAGAATGCCTTCAGCTTTGAATTACGTTGTTTTGTTCTCCTATGTCAGTTTTACACTTGTACTCCTATGTCAGTTTTTTATCATGTTTAAATCCAACTTTGCAGTAATGTTTCATCATGTTTCTCCTCACATTTAACTTATTTAGTTAGACGCTTATGCAGTTATAAAGCAGAAGTTTTATGGTAAGGCTCTAAAGTCATATTTAATTGAATCTGTGTGTGCATACAGCATTTAGCCCTGGCATTCACATCAACTGTGCTAAAATGACTGATTTACTGTTTTTGCATATATTATACATTATGCAAGTTAACTGATAAATATCAGAATGAGTGCAGAAAATGTGTAAACAAACAGTTTGTCTTTAGCTTTGTACAGTAACTTTGTAAAGTATTGTGCATACACAAGCAGACATTCCTAGTGTTGTTTGTGGTTCAATCGGTCTGAGATTACATGCGCTTCTGTTTTGTGTTTTTTTTAACAGTATAATTTTAATACTTGTAGCAAAGCTACAAAGGAATTTAGGAATTTCTTATGTTTGCTATTTGCTATGTTCCCTATTTGCTCCGTTAATAACATGCACCGGCTCAGGCCTGTTATTCTGTGTTATCCCAGCAGGAACATCGGATAAGCTATTAATTTCTCACAAATTTTTTCTCACAAACTTATCACAAAGTTTATTTGATTAGAGACCAAGAAATAGTGCAAAATCGTGCCTTTCATAGATGGTTTATTTTCTAGCTTTTTGGCACCATTTATTTCCAGGCTTAAATTAGATTTTGAATCCCAAATTCAGATTTTGGAAGTATGTAGTCCATTCAAGTTGTCACAGACATCCCTGAAGTTCCCTCGCTTCCTGAAGTTCTTGCTCCAAAGTTATATCCTACTTACAGTTCAGCACTCCATGTCTACTTTAGCATATTTTCCCAGATCGCCACTTTTCTGCTGACACACATTAGTCACATGATCCCATTCGGATACTGCTGTCTTGATCCCAAGGGTGGAACCAAAACCTATGGCCCCTCCTCTCCTTCCATGCTTTATCTCTCCTCACAGCATACAGATCTATTGCTCCCCAGCTTGACTCCATCTGCCCCTCCGCAGCTTTGGAAAACTGAGACCATCAGGCCACCTGGGATCAATCAATTGTAGTTAAAACCTTATATCATCGACTTCCACAGCGTACTGACAGATAATTTCTCTCCAAAAGCAATGGCACAAACATTCTTCCTGAAACAGAAAGAGGGTGATTACTCCTCTTTAAATGTGCTGGAGGAGGGGCGGAGCCAAACTAAAGCGGTTGTTGCCATATTTGGAAAATGGAGTTGGTTGTCATTTGTGGGTGTGAGTTTTAGTTTCAGTTTTAAAATATAAAAATATTATTTATCATAAAGTTGGTAATTATTGCACTTTTTTATAATTTAAACAAAAAGTGAAAGCCATTCAAAATATATTTCATAAATCAGTGATGACATCAGTTAAGGATGATGTCATTTTTATCATTATATCATTATAACAGTTATCCCACTATTTATTTTTAATAAACCAGGAATATTTGAGATAAATTATAAGGTGTGATTTTTTTTTAAGAAAACAAATTATGGCAAATATCACTTACGTTTTATTTAATCACTTCCAATTAAGCTGTTTAAGATAAATCAAATTATTAAAGGTTGATTTTGTAAGATGTATTTCCATCACTGTATTTTATGCCACAAAATATATGATTATTCAAAATGTGTTACATTGAAGTGGAAATGAATTGACAGAATTCTGTGATGCATGTTTAGTATATTCACAGCTGGATACTGTTAGCAGCTTAGTAAAAAAATCAGAGTCTGAAAAGAGTGTTTTAAAATGTTTATTTTATCTGCAATTTAAAACCAAAAAAGTGACCAAAGTTGAAAAACACCCACGCCGGTTATATGCAGTTTAAACACTCATAAATGCTGCCACTGAGATACTGCTTGTCTGTCATAAAACAAACACTTGACTGTGCAGTCTTTACCGGCGGGGGGGTGAGGCCGTGAATTACCCTAAGGAGAGAAGCAGTAATACTTGTTGGGGGGGAAATGAGGACAGCTCCCACAGAGAACATTAAACAGAGCACTTAAAACTTGACAATAGCTTTTGTGTGTGTGTATGTGAGTGTGTGTGTATGTATGTGAGTGTGTATATGTGTGTGTGTATGTGAGTGTGTGTGTGTATGTGTGTGTGAGTGTGTTGAAGAAACTTCTATTTTCTCCCTTCTTCGCTTCTTGCAGTTCTCATATCTATATTTCTTTAAATGCACACTCACAGACTGTCCCAGAGAAATAAATTTACCCACAAACCCTTTGTGTGTGAAAACAAGTGAACTTTCATTATTGCCGATTCCGTCTAACCCACAAATAACTTCACACGCGAGACAGAATGATTGATACTCTTCATCACTCGGTCTCTCTCTCCCTCCCCCTAATTTAATTCCAAACAACTGGCAAGCCTCGTCATCCATACCAAAGTATCTTACCAATGGAACAGCCCCTATTGATCCACTGTAATAACACAAACTCTCTTGACACGCTCGCTGCTGACACAATAATCCACCCCCCCCCACCCCCCCCAAAAAAACACAAGAAAAAAGCTGGAAGGGAAGAAAACAATTCCTGAAAATATTAAGAAGCACAAATGGGTAATCTGATGAACAAATCAATGTATTTTATTTACACAGTGATGGAAACAGCAGGATAGCCAATCAGCTTCTAGCAAAAGCCAGCAGAGAAGAGTGACAGATGAGTGTGTGTTATTTTACCTTAGAAAAACTAGGTTACAAAACAGAACCAGAAACTTATAAATTATCATATGTTGCTGTACAACAAATGGCAGTGAGGAGCTTTCGCTTTAGGACATTTTGTCAATTGATTGTCAGTCCTGGGACGTTTAACCTAATATGAGTTACTTGGTTTGGAATCTTCACTGTTTTTGCAGGTTTTTCAAGTAAGAGAGTTGCACACTTTTATTTATTTAGAATTTATACCATGTATTTATTTATGTGATTATTAATTCTTACATTAACTTGATGGTGACAGGATTGCATGCAAAATTGGGTGTGAGATGTTTATGAAATATATATATATTTTTATATTTACATTTTTTCTGTCTTGTTAAATTTATATTAAATAATCGTTAATCTATTAAACATTGGATTTGTGCTTCTAATGCTTTGAATTTTGACACTGTAGCATACAGTGTGCTGTGAATATATCACCCCCGTGGTCTTCCTCCTACAATGCCCCCATTTTCTGCTTACCACCCAGTTTTACTTCGTAATAGTCATCGAATTTTCTAGCCACAGAGGTATAATCCGTACTGATGAAGATGCTGTTGATCTAAGCAGTTTTGTGTAAGGGGGATGCCCAGCAGCGAATTCCAGCTCCGTGTTTTCTGGATCACCATATGCCTGCAGTCTGTATAACTTCTGGTAAGGTCATATATTTACTACATCAAAGAGAGTGCAAATTGCTTCATAATTCAGTTTGGAAAATGTTGCCAAGGTGGCAAAAAAAACAACTCCAAACACTCCGGCTTAATTTCCCAAGAAAGTGATGCGTTTATCCTGAAATGTTATTAAAGGATGGCGCTGTTTGTATTTTGTTCACGAAAGAAAGTTTTTGCTGAGGGTGTTGAAAAATGGCTAGTCGATCGCACTCCCCCTGTGATAAACACCTGATTTCATCTCAGGCTCAGTAAGATCTTAGTTCTCATCGTGCTTCGCTTAAACTGCTTAGTTCAGCAGTGAGAGGAAACCCGCTAAACACAACATTGAGCTTATTAGATGTTTAAGTTTTTTGTGTACAGTTTGTATTATTCATGACTAATTGTTTTTTAAGTCTATTATTTCAGAGAACACAGATCAGAGATTATGTTTTTAGAGAATAAAGAGAGATGTGATTGCACCAGTTCATGCCTCAGACAGAAATAACAAACACTTTAGTAATTAATGTGAGAATCTGTGCTAGTGCGGAGGGAGTTTAAAGGCTAGTTGTGGATCAGCGGGGGCATGTAGTTGTAATGGCTTGTGCATACAGTAGTGTTTAGTTATTCTGAAACAAGCAGGGTCAAGGTTTGGCTAATTAAAATGGCTTAGTTAGCTACTGGCTGTGGATGCTAAACACCATCTGGCTTCAAAAAATCATTCTCCATTGATGTCCATTCAAAAGTTTTAGTGCTTTTTGGGAAAATTCAAAACACACTTCCAAGGGCTCCTGAGCATTTTAGGTGAGCAGCTGCCATGGATTTGCACAAAAAAGATGAGTTAAAAGATGAATTAATGACCAGCTATCATGGAGCTCTTAGTTTTGATTACGCTTTTCTCATCTCACTCTGTTGTTATTTATTTTCCTACCTGTTATTATTTTATTTTAATATGCCAATTTTTATCTGCTCTCTAGCCAATTAGCTAACAGTTTCAAGCTAGCCAACAGTTTCAGTCATCTTTAGCCCTCCAGTGGATTTTGTCATAAGCCATTTTTGGACAGAGTTCATGTGCATTCAGTTACGTAATAGAATGATTATATACAATTATATGAGAGTTTTAGAGGTGAGGATTTACACTATTTACACTAATTCTTTGCACAGTTACCTATCTAGCCAATTGAAATGTGAATCCTTTCAGTATGTTTGTGAAGTGAACAGCTTCCATGATATCAGTAAATAATCCCAACTCACAAGGGTCGTTTCCCAGCCTTCTATCTGATATCACCAAACCTTGATTCTACGCACACATTTGTTAACTGTGAAAAATTTTGCAATGTCTGCATATAAGGAACATTATCATTTCCCTCGAGTCATGGCACATTATGAATATGCAGATGTCCACAGAGATAATACATCTGTGACTGTGCAAATTAGGCAGACTATGGCTTTTCATTTTAATCATTTGCAGGTGCAAGTAGGTGCTTGGCACTGTAATTAGAAAATGTGCTGGGCTTTTAGTGCCAGTATTGTGGGTTAATATCTAAATAGAGTAACATGTTGTGGCTTGATGAAACATGACTGCAGACTGGAATGTTGGGTAATGTTTTTGGAACGTTCTCTGAAAGTTATCGAAAATATCTTGCAGTAGCATTAGCAGAACATTTTTAAACATTATAAATCATATGTCAAATATTTTACTAAGTACTTAGTGGAACATGTTAAATGTTACAGAGTTTTAAAAAATGTATTGTAAACATTACTACAATCTAAAATTGCTAGGTAGAGTCATTATAAACTGCTGTTGTTTATGAAGTGTGTAATCCAACATTTAAAAGACATTTTTGAAAGTTTTGTGTGGGCAAGAACAATATTGTGTACAAACATGATGAGCAGTGTTGTTAGTGTGTTTTAAAAATACAGTTTTATATCAGTATGGTGTCTACTGAATATTGTTTGTAGCAACTGTTACAATATTGTAGAGTTTAAATCAATATTTTTACTTACATCCTCTGAACACGTAACACCTCACTTCTGGTTGCCATGTCAATATCTATTTCTCTGAATTCTGCAGATCTTTCATTCTGAGCGTGTGCATCTTAATCACACCATCAGCTTCATTTCAGCAGAAACCTGAGCAAAATGAAAGCAAAGAACAGGAAAAGGTCAATCCTTCATCACGGCTTACAGCCAGTAGGGTGATTGAAAGACATGATATTTTCACCAGAACAAGATGGGGTCGTGGACGGCCTCAGACTTTACATAAAACAATTGTCACCGCAAAGCAGAAGGGAAACAGAAGGTTTCAGTCTGTACAATATGCCAAACACATGCAGGTACGTGGAAGGAATTCTTATTCTATTCGATGCCCTTTTTGCTTTGACCTAGAATCAACTTCCTGTTTCATAATCCTTTTTTCTAACCATGCTAATGCATGCTAATGATTGATCTCAGATGAACAGTAATGCATACTTACGAAAGAACAAAAAATGGAATTCCTATTTTGATATAATAGCTTAAATTCCATTTATTTAGACTTTTGACCCTATAGAAATAAACAGTCAGGCGATGCTTAATGTCTATAAAAGGAATTGGTTTTGTATGGATTTAAGAGAAACAGGTGTTATATGAGTTTGAGTGCTCAGAATGCCGATGTGCTTCCGCAACGATCGGCTTCTTTAATCAGGAGCAAATCTTCTTTTCAATAATTAGCAGGCGGCAAAAAAGAGGATAACTAATTTTCTGAAGAGTCTCGGCATTCACAGATCAATGTAACAAATTGTAATGTCGCACTGTTTACCTCTTCCTGTAAAAAGTCACAAAATTAAAATCATGTCACTTCATCAGCTCAATACTGTTTTATTTTGTTTTGGTTCTGTTTAATAATGTCTCAAAATGTGTTAACATCTCTGTTTATTATGTCACAGGTCTTGTAAGCATTTTATTTATTCAATCATTATTTGACCATACTGCAAGACATATATCAAACATTTTTACTGTAAAACAAGATTTACTGGAAAGCAAAATTGTGTAAGTTTAGAGTTTTTTTTCCACAAGTCTTGATTTGTTGTTTTGTTTTATGCATAAACCACACCAATTTCTGTTTATGATTAAATCAATAATAAGAAAATTGCCAATGGAGTAAGAAAAGTAAATTAAAAAGCAATTTTGCTTTGCGAGTAAATGTAACTTTTTAAAAGATGCTTAGACAAATTTGTTTTGGTTGCTTGTTTATTGCATTCAGATAATAGAAGTAAAGAAATCAAGTATGGAACATTAAATTTTATTGGCAGAAACACAACAGGAAGAAATGTTATTGAGCAAAGGATTTCATACACTAATTTCTTCAAAACTTAGTGAAGTGGCTTTGACTGTTTTATCTCTGGCATATTTAAGAGTGCCTAGATTTCATTTAGGCTTCTATTAGGCATAAAATGTTACTGGTTTTAAAAAACAGCTCATACCAGCTACATTAAAACTGTTAATGTCTGTAATACAATGAGATTGTGACATTCACACACCATCCTGTGTAAATTCAGATGCGTGTAACTGGATTTTACATCTAAGCAGAGTATGTTTTGGATCATTTATTCCCATTACAAACAACAGTATTTATTTCCGGCAGCCATAACCTTCATGTGCCTTTGAAACAATGTGCACATCTTTAGCATCAACCATTTTGTCTATGTAACTTCAGTCTGTTGACAGATTCCTCCTGTTGCATTTGAATATGTTTGCGAGGGTTTGACAACAGCACACTGCACATTAAGCAAAAAGCCTCCATACTCCAAGGCTTAAAGTTGCTGTTATTTTTTATTAAAGACACCATCTCAGACACCATTGTGCTGGCAGTGAGTGAGGGCTGGTGTGCTTGTCTCTGACACGTGGGAAAAGGTAGAATGATGAAGAGATAATTAAAGACAGGAAGAGGTGAATATGATTTTGGGAGGATATGTCTGTAATTGGACACGTGAAAGACACGAGTAGAGTGCATCGCTACTGCTGCTTCTCCTTATTAGCCGCTAATGTGAAAACCAATATTTCAGCCCACGTCAAGGTGCGGTGGGAGACGACGGCTCTTTCCAACAAGTGTGGTGTCCCCGCTGAGAGTTTGAGAGCACGCCTGATGTCATATTCCAATCCCTTCTGTTTAATTCACAGAAAGATACTGGTTCAGACAGACCTTTCCTGTTTTGAGGTGAAGACTGGCTCCACCGAATCCATCTATTAGAGCACACAAACCCAACAGACAAATGTCTTTCAGCTATAATTAAAAGAAAACGTGTGAGGTTTTTCTTTTCTTCTGGAAACCTTTTGTCTGAAGTTGGAATTTTTTCTGGTAACTTTCTGCTAAAAATTACGTTTTTGTCAACTGACTGCTGACTTCCTCTGTTTCTCCTAAAACAAACAACAATTGCTTTGCATGTGGTGGCAGTTCTAACATTTGGTGAATTTAGTGATTGATATGACAGATTTGCCAGTAAGAAAACTGTTCAAGCCTTTTCTCTTGGAGATTGTTTTGAATTTGTTGCTCTGAATATATGTTTCAGCTATTTTAAGTTTTTACTTTAAGTTCTATAAAATAGAACAGCTATTCTCCAGGTTGTAATCCGGATTTCCTGATTTGAAGTGTGACCTCAGATTTTAGGATTGTTGGTTCAGATTTGGTGTGAGAAGATGCAATGAGCTGCTGTGCATTATGACAAATGATTTTGACACATTGGAAATCTTGACAATTGATTGTTCCGTGCGTCACAGATGTGCCCTCATTACCAGCCACATATCAGCTGATTTCACCCAGACCAGAGGGGGATTTCATGTTATCATATTTACAGTGTCATGTCATGTTATATTTGCCACGGCTTGTCACAACAGTGGTGCTGTGCAGTGCTTATGGTGGTGTTTATAATGGTATCAGTTTGCAAACAAGTGTCTGTCAGAAAACTTCAACATTGTGCTTGGTGTCCCTGTGGAGAATTGTGGGATATATAGAAGACAGAAGAGGGAAAATATGGCTTTGGTATAGAGTCTTTGTTCACACTAGTTTTACACATGTCATGGCTTTCAACACACTAATTAGATCAAAACCACCTTTATTTTAATGCTAATTAATATTCAGGGCTAGTTTAGAACTGTCATTGAGCTATGTATGCTACATTCATAGCAGATTAGCAGGTTATTTATACATGAATATCAAATTGTTTTAAAAAAGACACTTTGTTCCACTAATGCTAGTCCGGGTTTACAAACATTTTCTAAATCTTTTCACCTTCAGCCATGTGAGGATAATTCTCATTCAAAAGACAGCTGTTCAGAACTATGTGTTATTTCATTAATACAATGGTTTACATTCAGGTATGGAAAATGAATCGCACTAGTTGAATATTAAGTGAGCTAAAAACAATAAGTATCATCTAAATAGGAAATCATTAATCAAAATTAACTTCCAGTCTGTTCATTTTACAATTAACTTAAAGTTCAAAAGTTAGTCACTTCCATCCAAACTTTTAACTAGTAGTGTTTGTCTGTATTCAGCTGTATTATAACTTACAAAAATAAACCTTTTAACTTTAAAAAGTGTTGCAATCACATTTCATTTAAAGTCACTCGTTTAATGAAAGTCTCTTCAGCATAGCAGAATGCCTTTGATTTAACATTGACTCATTAATATTTAATTTATGCACTTATTAAAAGTTATTTTCTCATATTTTCCTTTTTGAAGAAGTCCAAATGGTGTCCCTGCTCTCTCAAGTCCAGCATAAAGTGTAAAACAAGTTTTTTTTAAGTTTTATAATCTTGAGATTAATTGCTTCAGTAAAACATTCTATCAGGTTACCGTTTGTCATTTCACCATTGCTCTCCAGATCTAAAAATATTGCACCAGTCTGTTATAATTAAATATTGATGCCCAATTTAGTTTGGTTAACTCTCTCTCAGTCTCTGTTGCTTCTGGAAAACTGCGGTATTGAGTTCAATAAAAGAAGATTGTTGGAGAGGCTTTCTGGAGCACAGAAGGGTGAACGGGTCAAGTTCACTGCGGGGTGAGGACAAAATGAGCAATGCTGAAGGCTTCTGGCACCAGATGTTAACTTGTGACTCCTGCCCATATAAATGTCATTATGAAAAGAGATGCTTTCACTCACTGGACATGCAGTAATAAAGAAACCTGGAACAAGCAATTTTATAAACATGAAGGAAGGTTTGCCAAATCTATATGCTGTCATTATTTTCCATTAGTTGCACAAAAAGCTCAACAGTTCATGTTGACTGTGAGTCTCAAGATCTAAATCAAAAAGTGTTTAAAATAATCTCTGCAATACTGCAGTATGTGGAACAGACTAACAGTTGTATTGTTGTTAAAATCTTCTGTGCTGCCGCTCTCAAATCTCAGCACTTTCAAACTGGCGTTTCTACGCACGCAACAGCCAATCACAATGCACCATTTAAAACCAAACACAATTCAGACATTTAAAGGATTATCAGAGACTACACAAGAACTACAAATGTCACACACCAACATATTGTTTTTTAAAGAAGGACTGTGTAAAAAATAATTCCTTTTCTGTTTCAAAGAGAAAATAAAGACAAGGAAATAATGAGAGATTTCTCATTTTTTGACTTAGCTGTTAGTTTCAGGAATTAGTTTTATTCTACATTCCAATATTTCAAACTTGAGCTTTTTCTCAGAAAGCGGTTGAAGTGGGTCTGAAAGCACATTTTTACAGCTCTTCCATTATTCCAGACGTGTGGCTGTGGCACAGCCTCCACACTGAAGGAACTCTAGTTGGTAAGAGTAAGTGTAGAATGTGTCAGTACTGGGAGCACTTTGACACTTGAAATGCAGAGATGAACACATGTCATCACAGCTCACAGTGACTGCAGCCTCACACGCCATTATTAATGCCAGTGGTGAGGGAACCAGGAACACATCCCTAATATGTGCAGTTATCCTGAGGAAACTGATGGGAGGTAAAAATGAAGTGTAAAATTTACACACATTACAAGAAGAGGCGAGTAAGTGTCCTAATGCGGATGCTGTAGGTTCTGATGAAGTCATTAAGAGTTACTGATTTCTTTCTTTCTTCCATCCATCCTGCTTTCTTTTCTTTTCTCTTTTGTTTCTTTTCTACTTAAATTTGTCACAGATATGATTTATACCATTACAGAATCTTTGGCTTTTAACAGCATCCAACAAAAGCAGTTATTGATACATTCAAGAAAAGGGCCGCTGTGATCTCTTGCACGCAGTAACACAGCATTTAGCCCAAAAGATAGACATCAATTGGACTTCATCGTGATTGGACAGTTGAAGCAGTTGTGTTTGCACTGTTTTTGTAATGTGCAGTAAAATATATTTGTAATTGAAATGTATGTATAAAGATCAAAGTTTATTATTAAATGCTTGGAAACAACCAAAAAAACTGAAGTTACAATGTGTGCGGCGAGTTTAAATTGAGTGAGGGGGTGAGTTTAAAAAGAAGAGTCTGTTGTTTCGAAAACTGTCTGTCAGCATTGCACCTAAAAGCAAGGCTGTTGGCCTTTTTCAAGAAAAGAACACAGAGACCTACAGGTGTCATGTTTTCTGATGACAGTTTGAGTCTATCATCAACATTCATCTGCAGTCTGAGGCTGTCACACACCAGAATAAAATCTCTTATCTGTGGACCGGTTCAGGGTTCGGTGAAGGTGTCGACGCCCGATGTCCCAGGGAGACCAAAGGAAGATATTCTGTCATTTAAAAAGAAATCGAAATTTGAGGTTAGAATCTACATGCATGCGTGACTCCAGGCATCATTAGTTTTTAAAACCGTACTTCCTCTTTGTGAAGATGATACAGGTGGTTGACTCTGTGTACAAATTAAAAGTCATTACCTGGAATTGCTTTTGAGACTTTGTGTCCAAACTAATTTTAGATGTATAACTGAGACTTGCGTGTGTTGAATGTCATGCATTTTTAATGGTGGTCAATTAAACTCCGATAAAAGGTGGATAGGATATTGTGAATGATCAAGACAAGTTAATGTTTAGATTTTAGATAAATATTAATTCATTTCTTTATAACTGGAGCCTATTAATTTGATTGAATGTATAAATAATGACTAAAAGTGCATAGCTGATAACATAAAATAATAATATTTATTACTTATAAAATATATTATTTTGGAAAAGGTGATATATGTTTGTTCATAAACAGTTATATAATTATTTTCATTTTTTCAGCCTGAAATATATTTTTAAAAACCCACAAGAGACAAATAAACACACAAGCAGTCAATGATATTGGTTATAATTCAGATTAGCCAAGGTTACCAATGCCAACAGTTGTTTTATTTTTTCTTAAAGTTTGAGATCTTTCATCTTGATTCAGACTGATATCAAGGACACCTCAGATTTTATTCTTCCTGTCCAACTGTCAGAATATCTTACCGCTTTTTCTCCTCAGATATTTTATGTTTTTCCTCTTCTGCTTGTGAAGTATGATTTGGTGTGCAACATCACTCGGACGCCCCCTGAATTATCACCACCGAAAACAGCCAGTGAAGTGGGTTTGTTTAAAAATAAAGCCAAGCTACCAACCAATATCAATGAGTTTTAAATAAAAAAATATAGAAAATAAGACCTTGGCGCTTTTTGGAATTGATGTAGTTCAAGCAACGTCTGCATTTAACATGATACCAATTGCTTTTTAATGCAACATTTTCTGTGACCTTGTTCCTGACAAATATGTCTAGCATTGCCCTTCACTGAGTCCTACAGCATTACGCCAAACAAGAAAACAGCAGTCAAAGAATGATAGTGTATTTTCAGCATAGTAGCATAGTGTGTAGCGTTTGTCAGCCAATATAGACACGCTTGTGACTGCACAAATTAACTCTATACTTGAATTACTGTTTAGATGTATTCCTAAATTAAAAAATACCCTTTTTATTTAATATTAATGTCTGTTATAATAGTACTGTTGCCATCATTTAAAAAAAGCAATAAACCACTTGAATCTTGAGTGAATCTTACAGCTATTATACCACAGCTACCACAATTCACATTATAGAAATTTAACTTCAGTGTAAAGTGATAATGGATGTCTATGCTGCTTGTGAAAGTGGGAGTAAAAAGTGAAAGTAGGACTTCCTCAGCTACATGTTGTGATCAAAGCAACGTGCAATACAATCAATACAGGCACCGTCCCCTAGGAACAAGTGAGAGTTATGTGTCTTTATCAAAGGTACAGTGGTTATACAACACAACCGCATCCCAGTAAGTCCAGTGCTCCCCTGTCATCCCTATTTAGTTGGGACTGATCAGCTGCTTAGAACAGGACTGCAGGACAGATGAGTGATGTTAGGGTGGAGAGATTGATTGATGGGTGTGTTTCGGGCTCCAGGGACGTGGTGCGGGTGTATGAGGGCGGCAAGATGAGAAAACCTGACAAGGGGTTCAAAGTCAGTGAATGTGGATTTAATCTGATGGGAGTTTATCCAGCCAGGAGACCCAGGCTGGGATTGGTAGAGATAACCGCAAACCGTATGAGAATTTAGATGGATATCCCTCTTGCCATGTTTTAATAGCCTCTGTGGTGCTTTTTAGGCTAGCATGTGCCGGATTTGCAGCTAATTGTTGTATTTGTTTTAAAGATACATAGAAGGATGAACATTTACACCACATTATGTGTGTGTGTGTGTGTTTTTTTTATATCTGTTTATGTATGCATGCAGCCATTTTTATATAGAAAAAATTAACTACCCAAAAAGTCACCTTATGCAAAATAAGGCACTTAGAGTACCCAGAAAATCAGAACAGCCTTTAAACACAACAGCTTCCTCACTAATTGAAAGATATTGCTTTTGAGACTGTGGGCAAAGAACTTTCTCAAGATTCTAAACTAGTTTGAAAACTCTTTTTTAGGACGGAAACAAAAAAATCACTATTCTTTTATTGCAAATATCAGAATTATTACTGCTCTGCAGGCTTGCAGCTCATAGCTATTAAAATGCACAGCCTACAGTCCAAGGTATTGAAATGCATGTGAGCTTTTAGAATCCTTATTACTAATATTTTTACAGCTGCCAACCTGAGCAGATGGGTGTTACCATGAGCAAACGGTCATATTGATTTACCCGATCGCTGCCTCTGCAGGGTCACAGGGTAAGAGGGCGATCAGAATTCTGTGGTATATGTCCTGCATATAACTACTTGAGCTTAAAGATGTTAGTAAAAAAGTACATTGCTGCAAGAGGGCAATGTAAAGAGAATTTTGGTGTTTCAGAAACACTTATCTTCAAGAAAAGGGATAAAATAGATGGAATGGGTGTGGCTTAACTCTGGTGGGTGGGTGGGGTTGTGTGATTATGTCATAACGGGAGGAGTTTGTTTATTATAATGAGCTTGTGTTCTGTGCTCTATTTTAACTCATGATTATTTTGGGGGTGGTTACTGGGCTAGAATTCATGTTTAGAAATATTATCTTTTTTTGTATTTAAAGACATATAACTAGCATGCTGAAAACAAACCATAAGTAAATCAACCCACAAAGCTGTAAATCACTTTAAATACGAATGATAAAAATGAACTAGGTTGCCCCACAAACTCATGGTTTGCTGTTGGCCTTAACAGATGCTGCAGACACGTTGAATAAATCCACCAGATGAAGCATTTTGTTTCTGTTTATGGTTCCTGAACACTACGGTCCCTGTGTAACTGCCTCACAGGCCCTACATGAGACGCCACAGCAGACAAACAGCAGGAGTTTAATCTCACTGGTGGAAATGCTCTCTGCTCTTGCGTTTGGGACTATCATCACTGGTCTGAGATCAGTGGGAGTTCACGGAAACTTAAATATGAGCACATTAGATGATTTTTATTATTCCATTGAGAGAAAATATTTAAACGTTGCCCTCACTGTTTACAAGAGTGTAAAAAGACCCCCGCCCACACAGACACTATAAAACTATTTAAGGTTATAAGATTGTTTTCCTATTGTTTCTATTAAAAAACAAAAACATTAAAATTATTGTTTTGGAAGTTCCAGGAATGTTCAAAACATCCAGCATTAACGTTGCTGCTTTGTTATATAAACGTTACTCAAATATTTAACCTTTTTAAAACATTCCACAAACTATTTAAAAATAACATTTTTATC
>JBAJNP010007903.1:0-21429 GCA_036877545.1 Yasuhikotakia modesta | reverse complement strand
GAGAGTGTATATGTGTGAGAGAGTGTGTATGTGAGAGAGTGTGTATGTGTGAGAGAGTGTGAGAGAGTGTGAATGAGTGTGTGTGTGAGCGAGTGTGTGTGAGAGTGTGTAGACAGTCAATAACAACACAGTTGTGCTCAGCAGAAGCACCGTTTAAAAAGTGTGTCAGTCACACTGGACGTACTGACACAACTGACACGCCACAGTGTCTGTCACACAACCGCAGACCAACTTTCCTTAACGGTAAAAATATTACTTCTGCTTCTGAGAGAAATATTTACTGAACATTTTTCCTTGCTTTTGAAACAAAAGAAAAAGGTCTGGTGTTAAAAGCTTATTTTCCCTGTTTCTATCCAGAAAAACCCGTTTAGAGGATACGAGCCACTCAAACCAAGTTTAAACAGTTAACTGACTCACCAGCTGGTTTGATGGGGAGCTGTGAGCCGCTCTGCTTGTAGTTTGAGTCAAACACAAAGAATTACTTGTTTGTTTATCTTATGGTGTGACCTGAACAATTTGTTCACTTAAAGAAAACCTAAAGCTGCCAATAGCATCATCTTTCATCAGAACACAAAGGAGAAAACATTCAGGTTAGACAAGAGGCTACAAACTAAACAAAAGCACAACAGAGTCTTTCACAAGCAGTTCTTCATGAGGGGAACTATGAAATACACAGATACATTTGGTTAACCTAATGTCTTTACTGTCTATAATACTTCTTGTTATATCTGAGTTTATCTACCGTTCTGCTACTAGCATCCATGCTAGCTGGGAAGGATTTTCTTAGCTGATGGACAGAATTAAAATCATTGTAAGTTCAGAACTAACCTTTTTCCAACAGTTCCAGAACGTTGTCAGACTAAATGAATATTCTCACAGTGCTATATAGATCATTTAGGGTATGTTCTGTCTCAGAATGGCATTCTGTGAATGAAGACGAGGGCCCTACATTCATCTTCCTTACGTTACCATAAATCTTGATCAGTTTTGGGTCTTGCCAGCAAACTGACACACACTTCTGCCTCCCTCACTCGCTTCCAGTAAATAAAAATGATAAAGGTCTGTCAATAGTTTGCATACTTTAGATCGGCAAGCAAATCAAGTCACCACAGCGGTTCAATTTCCCTGTCTGGCAGCTTCATTTTAAAATCTGATGAGAACACACACACATACACACACACACACTTTATAAAACAGAATCAACTTAACGCCACTGATTCACTAAGACTTTGCAATATCAATTCCTCTTTAAAATCTGCAGTTTTGTACAATAACAGGTTGTTGCTTCAGAATGGAAGTTAAAATAAAAGAGGGCTTTGGTGATAAAAAGTTTCGGAGGCGGAGAAAAAATGAATTACGTTTTGCTTAAAGACAAACTTGTTCTTTTTTCTGCATTTATGAATGACTCACTGAAAAAACAGGATCTGCATTTTGACAGCAAGTGGGTGAATCTTGAATTTGATTGGGAAATTCACACCTTCACGTGCTTCTTTTCCTACGCCTGCAATAAAAACAGCAGCATTCATCTTGCGCTGCACGTCACGGCCACGTGTCGCATTATCCCTTTAAACGTATTTAATTTCAGGAACTTCTGGTTCTCGCACCCACTGCTGCTCGGTTCTCAGCGGGTGGCTGCGGGTGATACGGGTGAGGCATTGCTCATAAGGGCCTGTGTGGACACGCACGACCCCTGAAGGAACCTGTGCTTGTTCTGTTCTTCTACCTAAAGACTGGCCTGGGAAGGTTAAACTCTGTTCTTCAGAGCTCATTAGAGGTGGCGCGGGCGGAAGCAGGCGTAAGGGAAAAGAGCTGCTGTGAGTGTAAGTCTATCCAGACACGGGTCCCAGGAGGAGGAGGGGCTACAGGAAGTGGTGGATAAGTGGTGACCGGGGTCTGCTTTGAAAGCGAGCGTCAGGAACACAGCTGCTAGCTCTGGCGCTCGGTCAGGTTAGCACACACTCAGACAAAGAGAAAAATCAAGACAACAGGGAAATAATACACCCCCTCCACTCAGAACACTCACAGCTGAGATATTTAAAGCAACACATCACCACAAAACCTTAACATGTGTGCAATTACTGTATACACAATGATACACAATGATAGTCACTAAAACTTCATTTCATGACACATGATCAAGCTTTTCAGTGACTAACAGCAGATCTTCACACAGATCTTCTGCAGGTCATATGGATTATTACTCATGAGTTTCAGAGTCTGAGGTGGTCACTGTAAACGCAGAACAGCTGTGCAGTGACTCTTCAAAACATCACATTCTGGGAAACACAAGAAATGATGAGTGTTCTTTTTAGGTGAATTATTCTTTTAACATAAAGTGACTTTAGGATCGTTCTTCTTAACACTGATGGTTGAGACTCAAGCGTGGGTATTTTACTGAGCTACCAACATCTCTTCAAAAAGACATTTGCAAGTACAGCTCACCAATCAACCAGTGATGTAAAACTCCTTACCAGCAACAGTTAGATGTTAATGTGAGCTTAAAGGTCTCATTCATCACCAGCGCTCAGCTGTGGCCCAGATAATGAAGACTGATGTGGGTCTTCATCACCACCAATAAAAGACTACTAAAATAACCCACTCACCATTCTTCAAACAATCTCTGAGCTCAACATATGGAGCAGGAGAGGTTCTGACAGTCTGTTGTGCGGCCCGTCCGTGCGTCACTGCGCTTTGGGGTCCCGTCCAAACCCAAACCACCACCAGCGTCTCGCTGTAGCCTGGATTACAGAAAGGACAGGCAATCTGGCTTCTGAGGTAATTCCCTGCTTTTGGGATCCAATACCGCGAGCGCCGGAATACTGGGCCCCAACGTTCCAGGCTTTTTATAGGGCCTGGTGCCGTATGGACCTGCGGTGAGCCCTGATGTCTGCTGCAGACGGGCCAGGAGAATGGGGAGGGCTGTGTAATGGAAAACAAACAGATCAGAAAGCCCTCGGTGGAGGTAAGTCAAGCTAACGTATGCCTGAACCCCCTCCTCACCCTCAGTGAAGGTTAATGGTGCTGGAGGACACGACGGAATACAGATCAGCACAAGACGGATGAAGAGGTGGAGGAAAACACACCCGCAGGTCTCCAGTCTAGAGATTAACTAAATATTAACTAACACAAACTCACACGGCTGCAACCATAAATGCAATAAAAGATGCTCCAGCTCGTGTTCTTCCATCGAACATCTCCCTGTGAAACACACCAGAGAACGAGCTAATAACATTTACCCATAAACCACGGGGACAATAAACTCTGGGGCTGAGCGCTGAAGAAACTGAAACATCAACAATCAACATTTAATATCTCAAGTGTTGTGTGAGCTCAAAGCAGAGTTTCCCAATCCCAAACATAAATTTGGACCATTCCTGGCTGTTTCTGAGAAAGTGACAGTAATATCTGGAGAGGGTTCAGGACCCTCAAACACTGGACTCAGCTCAAGTATTCAGATGTGGGAAGTGAAACATGTCATTAAATAACAGGGCTGATCTGCTCCCTCTAAAACATCATCACACTCTCTCTCTCACACACACACACACGTAAAGTGTGTTTGCTGACAAACATCTGCCTTCAGGCTGATAAATATTAAGTGGAGAAATGTGACCATTAAAAAATAACATCAGATCAGCAGCACAACTCCTGTAGAGAAGAAACACTCTGAAGTCAAACAGACTCAAGCGTGTGCAGATGCTGGAACTACAGTCTCAGAAAGAGCTTGACATCATCATTTACGTCTAAAAGTAACTTCATGTAGGACTGTAAGACTGACACAAATCCTCCTCAGATCTCTACAACATAAGTGAGGCTTAATTAATATCAGTGTTCACACACCTGTGGCGTGTGATGTTCCTGACATGCAAAAAACACAGTTAGCTCTGATCTGATCTGAGTTCAGTAGAGTTTACAGCCTCCATCACACTTTCAAAACATGCTGCTGATCTGTCAGTCTACTATCATATGACTTTAACTGCCTCAGAAATAAAGCCATTACAACAGCATCTAAACTAAAATAACTCGCTCATAAATCCTCCATTAAGATTCAGACGTACAAGAGCAACACCAGACAATATTCAACATTTTTGAGTTAATACAAAAATAGTAACAGTTTAGTGAGCAAAACAATTAAATAAATCAGGATCACAAGTCACAAAAAGATTCTGAAAACAAAAAAATTAAGGCTGGAAGATACTTCAAAATAAAAAATGTGCAAATCATAATGACTTAATACTTTATATAATACTTATATTTATATAACGTTAATTTTAATTGAGTTTAAATTCTTAAAGCACTATGGTTTTCCACCCTTAAGCAAAAAAACAACAACAACACATTTTTCAGCCCATCTTCAAATGAAATCTCCTCCAAACTGAAACTGACAGAAATGATTAACAGCTACAGAAACGAGACCTCAATCACCTCTCAGTCTTCACAGGAGTTACATGAGCCCAAAAGCAACTGCCTCATGCAAGAGAACAGAAATGTTCAGGCAGGGATAGAGAGTTCAGCACGCGTTACACTGTGTTCAGTACTCAAACACCCTCTCTGGAGTAAAAAGATTAATGGTGATGTGAGATCAGTTTACTGTGTTTAGTTCTATCATTACACAGAACTGACACTGTCTGTATCTCACTAACATCTCTGTGGCTTCAAATACAGTTTAACCATCAGATTCTACCACATTCTTGCCACAAAACGTCCTGATTGGATCTGTATTGATGGAAGGTGACATCACTGGGGCCAACATTGGGGGGGTGAACTTGACCCCAATGACTTTACAGACAAAAGTGTCGCGTCTCGGTACAATCAATAAAATGATGCAGCCAAACGCTGACAGATATGAACCGATACATTAAAGACTATTAATTGTCTTCTAAGAAAATCAGTCAATTCAGAGTAATCTTACATTGCTGTGCTTAATTTCTACAGTCATAACACATATTTGTAAACATGAACACACACACACACACACTGTCTGTAACATCTACAGATGCTGTAACTGCTATTATCAGTGTGTTCACCACACGCTTTGAGTATCTGCTTGATAAACCTTCTCTACATCAGATGTACAACAGAAAACTGCTCTGGTATGTAAATGAACGGCTAACAGCTAGAAGAGCAGAAAACTGACAAATATCACCTTACTTCAGGCCCTGCTCTGCCTGTGACAGACACAAAAACAGATTCCTGTCCTGCGTCTGGTTCATCACAGTCAGCTCTACCTGTCAGGGCTGTTTTAACAATTACATCTTTTATTTATCACCTTGTGGCTTTACTTTGGCACAGCATTCCATACAGCGATGCAATCAGCACATCCCTGCCGTGTGCTCACCGCCGGAGCGAGGGACACACAAAGGGAAAACCTCTCCTCTCCACCAATGGAAGACAGAGCTCCACATAAACAGGGCAAGAGCCCTTGATCTCGCAAGACAGGCTGCCCATTTAAAAGACTCTGGGAAGAGACACAGGCCCGTGTGTGTGTGTGTGTTACGAGCAGCACAAACCCATTTTGGCTGAAGGGTTGAGGGCACAAAGCCCAGCTGAGGCTCCTCTCCCCAGCAAACCTGAGAGGAGGGGGACGCTCATGCAGAAAATTGTGTTTGCTGATTGCATTACAATTCTAATTGCTGCAAAGGCAGTAATGTGATTAAAATCCTGAGCGGTTTCCAAAGGGCGGAGAGTCACGGTATCAAAAAGCTAATTGTGGGACTAAAACAAAGGTGGATGGAGTTGCAGTACAACCAGCCAGATGACAGGAATAAATGACATGTAATGAAGACAGTTTATCTGAGCCACGTCACGCGGTGACGTCACGAGGCCCGTTCAACCAGCTGGTAATACGTGAATATCGTTTAATAAGAAACAACATTCGTTCCCCCAAATCTCTCATCATCTAACGTGCCCAAATCTCTCATCATCTAACGTGCCCAAATCTCTCATCATCTAACGTGCCCAAATCTCTCATCTAACACGCGACGGGCGAACAGAAGCGCMGCTTTTGTTTCCTCTCCCTTTACCGGGTGACAGAAAGCTGAAAATACACCGAATGATCATGAAAACGGGACGGAGGCTGTTTTAAAACAGATACGCGCCCCACCAAATACAAACCCAGCGTCAGAACCAGCACCGGACACACTGCGCTTCTGTACTCACTACAGCGACACCCCACCGCTTCCCTTCACGGAAATAAACACAGATCAACTCAACCGTGTACCGACTAAACACACGACTAGTTACAACAACAACGACGCGATCAATGCACGAGCCACGACAGCTGTCGGACGGCAGTGAAATGTTGTTGAAAGGTTTCGCTGAGCTTCACTTCCGCGCTGTTTATCTCTACCACAAATATGCAGCGATGCAAAAGCACCACGACGCTGTTACAATGTACACGAAACGTTCCCACGACGTTTCACGCGTGTGTGAACGGGAGCGTCTGGATTTAAACCCGTCTGCCGCTTCTCTTTGTTCAGCCTAAACTCAACAGCCGCTTTCGTTGCTCTGAATCGTTATCTTTCGTTTCGCCTGTCGCGTTTTTCTGCTCTGAACAAACTGGTTTCGGATCAGATCCGAGCCCTGCGAGCTTCACTTCACACTCACCGACTTGTAGGACGTTGTCCACGCAGCCGCCCTCCAGCAACGCGATGCCCCGTCGGAACGGAAGCCTCGTCTCGTCGCCGCCGTCCCCGCTGGAAGCGCTCTCCTCCCCGCCCGTGTTGAAGGAGGAATACATACAGATCTCCCGTTCGCTCCGCGGGAACGACCAGTACACGATCCGCCGCTGAACGGGCTCCGGGATGCGCTCGAATCGCTCCTCCACCCGCTGAAACGGCCACTTCTCCGCTACTTTCCGCGCCGCGATGTCCAGCAGCGACTCGGGGTTCTGGGTTTTGCTGGATCCCCCCTGACCAGAACCCGAACCGCCGCATACCGTTCCGCCGGGTCGCTGCCCCTGTCTACATGCGGTGCTGTACCCGGGTCGGCAGCAGAGCCGTTTAGCCGGGGGCTGCTGAACGCGCTCCGCCATGATCGCTCTGCTTTAACGGCAACGGCGGAAGTGGCGGTACTATATGAACGGGATACCGGAGGAACGCTCGCGACGGCAGCGATTGTTCGCCTGTAAGGACACGCCGGCCTTATTTGGTCAAAAAGGCGGGGCCTCGGAGTGCTGTCAAGCCTTTGTGTTGTCAAGTCTTCAGTCACATTTCGAAGGGGCGTGGCCTGCGCGGCTGCAGCTGTGCTATAAAAGGAGAAGAAGGCGGAGCTGTTCCTTCCTGGAGTCGTAATGAGTGTCATAAGTTCACAACAGGAAGAGACACGAGATGCTGGAAACGCCGATGCGTTTATTCATGTACTCGAGCGACACATATAAACGCTTAGCCATTACAGACATGTATTAAAACAGAGGGAGCTCACAAACTCATGTGTTTTAAAGAAACGTGATGGGTTGGTTGCTTTGGTTTAGTAGGTAGTCAAATGATATCTGTCAATCTTAAATGTGCAGTTTMACAGAACAAACGTTTACTCCTGATTCAAGGCATCCAGAAACAGATTAAACATCTGCTGTACATTCACAACAAACTGTGATCCACGTAAACCTCAACGTACGTTTGTGTGAGGCTAAGAAAAAGCTGCCAAATGCAAACAAATGTATTTGTAAATAAAATACAGGTTTTGTTGCCTTATATCAGATGAAGTGTCAGATCACAGCAGGGGACTGTATTAAAACTACAAAAGGGGAATTTGCCATCTAAAGAGGCAGAAGCAGTAATTTAATTTCTCAGCGGTGATATTAAAAAGTGTGGCCTCAGGGTAAATGTAATTGATTGAGAAATGTGATGTAACTCATTGCAACTGATTGGTGTGATGTTGTAATATCCAGACGATCAATGCAATGTATTTCTGATTGGTGTCCACACAATCTGAGCTTTCTTCATCACTGACGGTTCCTTAATGGACACATGCAGAGACACAGCAGGTGTCATTATATTTCATAAGCTGAACCAAATGCACTTATTTTAGATGGAGCATTTAGTTGTGATCTTTTTGTTTGGCTGCATGAAAATGTACATTATACACATAGGACTATATAAAATATACCTGCTATATAAATATTGTGAGGTTTATGATATATAAGTAAATAGATTTGAGAATAATGTGATATAAAATCATCACCGCTGTAATATCACAGTCTTGCACTAGTGGAGGTTTGGGCTGCTCTGCATCATTCCTGCATGTGAGATTCAGTGCTGGAAAACTGATCAAAGGGTCCGTACAGAAAACAAATCTGTTTGATCTGACAATATTTTGGCTTGATGTTAATGACAGCTGGTAAAACTGGGCTTGAACTGGCCCATGTGGTCTCTGCTCTGATCTTCTCATGACTATACTGACACACATTTATCACAGCAGGGCTCTTATGTTGATATTAAACTCTTTTTAAACACTTTTGTTTCAGAGTGTAAATAACAGATTTACAAATAATATACAATCATTGAAAGTGTAGAGAAATAATAAAATGTTGTTCTTTCATTCAAGTCTAAGCACAACACAAAGCCGCTGAGGATTGTGGGTATTGAGTAACATTTGACATGGTTTTCAGATACCTGTGTGAATCTCATTAGCATCAGAACCCCCCCTGCTGCCGAGCAAACGGACCAGCGCTCTCCTCTCGCACCGCGCTCACGTCACGCTGGGCAGAAAATGTATGGGCCTCATTTTGAGTATCTTTATTATTGTTTCATCTTTGCCCTGCAGACAGGAAAATGGTGGTGCAATAATGAGAGAAGCTATTCTCTCTGCGTGTGTGCCACCATGAGGGGGCAAGAGAGGGCATTTATTTATGCTCTGTGTCACACACGCACACACACACACACACACAGATTTCTTTCATTTGTCTTTGCTTTTGCAATAACATGAGATCATTTCTTTCTTAATATTTATAAAATACACATAATTTTTTTAGATTTACATTTTTTCAACCTTTAAAAAAGAAATAGCACTCCATTTTTTGTCACGCTGGAACGTAAATCATCTGATTGCATGAATGAAAATGAAGGCTGTCTCAGGATGGACATCAGCGGTCATCGGTCACAGGACACATGAGATTACATTTGTGGTCATGAATCTCAAGCCATTGTCCAATCTGAGCTGATGAATCCTCATGCTCTTTATCTGAATGGATGCAAATGAGATTTGTAAGCCCTGACAGAGGAAAGATTCTCAATGAATAAAGATTTAAATTTCATTCTGCTCTTTACACAAAACTTCAATTATAGCTCCCGGGTCGCTGCGTTTGTGCTGCTTTATATGTCTTTTCTGAAGCTGGACATCTCCAGTCCCTTTTCCCTTTTACTGGTTTAAATAAAGAACAAAGAACACACGAGTAAGTTTAATATTTATCACAAAAGTAGCCATAATTTCTGCAGTTTTAAACAGAACCTCACACAACGTACGCTATAAATTCATAATGGCCATGGCAGACTCTTCCTTTCTGTATGGACACTGTTTCTATCTGCTGCCTTTGTTCTAATTGTTACACATTAAAGAATAATTCTTTTATCACGTTTCTTCTATTGTTGAACTGTCTTTCTACACGACATCCTCCATTTCTGCACATCCACCAAAAATCTGTTTAGCCCGAGTGATTTCTCTCTCTCGCTGGAGACAGTCACACTGAGAGATGAGTACGAACACTTCCAGCATCTACAGGGATTCTTTCCTGCCAGACTCATTTGCATTCTGATTAGTATGCATGAAATTTCTCACCCAACTTTAATAGCCGAACTGCTGCATAATACACTTTAATGAGCATAAAAGTGAGTCTGACAATTAAAACTCACATTAATCACTAAACGCTACAGAGAGAGAGCGTCGCCTCTGATGGGCGGGCGACCGAGAGAAAGGGAGAGAGTGGAGGGGGAGGAGAGATGAAGATTTAATGTGGAGGCATGTGAGGGTAACGGGAACATCACAATAACTGCATCTCTACAGATGAGGACAGAATCGCCAGCAGACACTAAATCATTTAACACTTTTTGCACCGTTGCATCTTTGTTTCAATTCAGTTCAAATTTATTTTGTTTTTATTTTGTTTTTTGTTGAAAAGCAGTTTACATGAGAAAAAAACAAACACAGAAAAATGATGAAAATTACATACAGTGTAAAATAAAACATGCTGCTATCTTTGAAATTGTAATGCAATTTTCAACATGAAAAATATCTACATTTATATCGTGAGCAAAATACAGTCAGATGTATAACAACATCTGTGGGTGAAAACAAACACACACAGCTTAACTGATCAGAGACTCTGGTTTAACAGAAACAGGTTCTGATATCAAACCCAGTCACTGCCCTCTTGTTTTCCTCCTCAGAGGAATATTTAGAGAAATATTTCAGCAGAACTTCCTAGTCTTTGCCTGATCACAGTAAACAAATGCAGACATTACAAAACGATGATTTCCATGAGGTTTTGTTTGAAACAATTGCATCTAATTGAATCAAGCTCTCTGCCAAAATGCAGGATGCATTTAGGCATGCTTTTGCACACGTGCGCACACATACACATGCACACATGCATTCAGACATACACGCCCTTCTGCAGGAAGAAGCCCAGCCCCCACCTGGAAATGAAGCTGCAACCAATACAGGCATAAACAGAGGAGCTCAGCTTGATACAGACTGTCACACCCTCATGTACAACCTCTTTCTCCCAAACAAGCAAAGGTCCTGTAGGCTTACACAAATACTGTACGTACGGCCCTTTGTGTTGACGTCTGGCCTATTTATTTGTCTAAGGGCGTGTGTGTGTGCTTTAGCCGTACAATGTTTAAAACATAACCTCCATACACAATTTATGATGATACGACACGGCTCTGACAGCACATGGCTTATTAGAGCAGCAGGCCCCGGGGCCCTGCTCTGAGATCCTCAGCTGTAATGGGGAAATCTACTGCACAGATTTATGTATGTAAATGCAGGACGGGGGAGTTTCTACCCGCCGCAACGGCTCATGCAAATATGCAGCGAGGAGGAATGAAAAGGACAAAGGAGGAGCAAATATTCCTGCAGATCCTGCGTGGGCTGCTTTAATTAAAACAGGAGCTGTGCTGTGAATATGTGGGACAATGATCGCGCGTGGCCCAGATTATGAGCGTCACGCATGTTTGATGAGCAGGGAACTGATTTGTAGTAATGCCGTTTCAGGCCAAAAACACCTTTATGAATGTCATTAATAGCATCAGAAGCAAAAAATCAACCGCTTTCAAACAGAACAGCACACCTGTACTGTACAAGCCACATAATCTAGATACAGTGTTTGAGATACAGTATTTAAGATACAGTATTTGAGATCTGAGATACAGTATTTAAGATACAGTGTTTGAGATACAGTTTTTGAGATCTGAGATACAGTATTTAAGATACAGTGTTTGAGATACAGTATTTGAGATCTGAGATACAGTATTTAAGATACAGTGTTTGAGATACAGTATTTGAGATCTGAGATACAGTATTTGAGATACAGTATTTGAGATACAGTATTTGAGATCCCACAGCTGTAGGATCAGAGTTGTGAGGTTTCTGCACTGGTGGTTTTGTGGATTAGCTGAGGAGCTRGAGGTGACAGGGCTGTGGAAAGTGTGAATCTGTGAGGTCTGCGGGAGGGTGGGTGTCAACAAGCTGCCAGAATATCCATATTCATTATATTTCCCATAAAAGGAGCTTCCCTCTCCCAGCTTTATGATGAACTATTCTTTTAAATCCTCTCCAGCACTCAGAACAGCCTACAAATCCACACAGAAGTTCTGCAGAACAAAACACTACAGCTGGACCTCTACACACAGTCTTCGGGTGTGTTGGAGGTGTGTGTTACAGGAATTAAGCCTTTTCATCAAATTAAATCTAAATTAAAATCTAAATCTTTGGTGTTTAAAACTTTTTTATTTAAATCTTTATCACCATTAGATATGCAGAACATCTTAATGAAGGTGTGTGTGTGTTCCAGCTTTAATAGATACAGGCATCTGCACTAACCAATTTCCTTTGTGATAAGTGATGTAGCAGTGGTTGTCATGGTTACGACCAGCCTATCTTTAGCCTGATAACATTTTAAAATGACGACATCCACCACACTGGGTGACTACATGCATAACAACTTATCTCAAAACATCATCACTATTGATACTTGCAATACATTCCTAATGATTAAATATTTAAGGTCTACAGGCAGAAATATCACAGAGGACTGAAACTGTGCCAACAGAAAATAACCCTTCAGATCAGTGGTTTGTTTATAATATCAGTATCATCTTTGGTCTGTATCAAAGTGTTGGATGATAATTGAAATAACTGTGGATGTATAAATATTTCATATTCTTCTTCCGATTTAAATAGAGGCATTTGCACCCAATGTTTCAGTTAGTTGAAAAGTTTTGATGCTGCTGTTTAGGGCTGTTAAACTCTCACAAACTCATTTCAAATGAACTGAAGACTCAGGGCTATCAAAACATCAGATATTCTCTCTTCTGTGCTTTTAAATCTTTAGAGCTGGTTTCCACAGACGTTGAGCTCAGATATCTGATTATTTGCATTCACAACAATGAACTTAACACAGTCATGAAACTATTAAAGAAATATACAGTCAGATCTTTTAAAATGAACATTGTTGAACATATCAGTGTTGGTGAAGCGTTCACATTGAACATCTGTGTTAAGAGTGTTCAGCAGCGTGAGATCTCTCACACACGTCTGGTCAGTAACGGGCCTGATGTTCAGTAAGATGATAAATCTAAACCCTGGTGTGTTTTTTCTCTGAGTCTGTCAGGTCTCTCCCCCCAGGCGCTCACATTTGATGGCCTTTATGAAAATATCATAAATTCAATCAGGGTTTGCAAATTTCATGAGCCGTCCATCTTCCTCCTGAATTTCTGAACGGGTGTCAAAACAATCTGGCGTGTGACGTCTGACAGTCGGCTCCCTCTCCCGCCCCCCCGCCCTGCAAAACAATCTGAATTTCATATGATGGCAATATTGCGACACAGGCAGTAATATGGTGATGTGTGTAACCTTGTGTTGTTTATGCTGGAAGCTGATGGTTTTCTCTGCTGCTTTCAAATGCCCAATCCACAAAATTCTAAATATTCATATTTTATTTGTAGGTATGATCATGTTTAAAAACTTCAGTCTTGATATGTGCTAAACATTTTAGCCCCACCAAAAAAACAATGCTATTTTTAAAAAATAGTTTATGGTATGTGATGGTACGATAGTCATTTTTGTAGGTCTGCAGTGATTTCAGTCTCGTTCTCTCTTTAGAAAAGGCTTGTAAGATTTGTGTTGAAATTTCCCAGGGGAAAGAGAGAGAGAGAGAGTACAGAAAGCTCCTCTGCGGCCAAATACTTCATTCAGCTCAGCCAAATGACCCATTAATATTGTAGATTAATGCAAATACCCACAAAAATGAAGAAGAATCGGCTAAAATCCAAATTCAATTAATGTTTAACACAGACGAATCGTTGCTGTACGATATGAGGAAAAATCTGCACTGACAGAATCTCATCTGGGACCCAAAACTTTCTACAAGTTAGATATGGTACCACAAACAATCAGAACAATCTAATGAAAATCCAATATCACAGGAATAAGGTCTGATAGCAGAGACAGACAGTCTAAAACGGTTTAGCTGAGACCAGAGCTGCTTTTCTTTCACGACTCTGTGTGACCTGGTTACCAGTGGCAACTATGCAACGTATATGCAATATATATATAACATACAAATATACCCTAAAAGAGTTACATAATTTTTCTTCAAATAACATGCGCTACTGGTAACATCTGTGTGACATATTTTAGGGGAGGATAAACTCTAATTGTGTGGCACACAGAGCTAAATTAAGACAAAAACACATAAAACAAACCAATAAAGAAACTGTTGGTTTACTGTTCATTGTCTTTTTGGGTTTTTATAATTATAGCTTCTTTGGCTCAAAACCAAGCATTGAATTTCCTCAGTTTTACTCGAGGGACGACCGGCGGCCGGGAAAGCAGCAGTCTGGAGTCCATTTCACTGCTCTGTTCCCTTTCCGATTTTGGGCCGGAGGAGAACACAATGACACTCAGCCATCTGTTGTTGTGTTAAAAACAAACCGGTGGTCCTTTTCTTTCATGTCTGCCATGGGGGTCTTAGCCATTATCATTAATGTCATAGTCTAAAGAGTACAATAAAACATGACAACAATGTTTGAACATCCTAAATGTTAATATGAGAAAACAAACAAGGTTTTGCAAACTCAATGCTAGGGTGTTGTGGGTGTTTAAGTGCAGCTGATGTGGGTTACTGAACGCAGGTCGGTGAATGGCTGCAGTCCTCGGTCAGTTCATTCAGAGTCAAACAGCGCCCCCCAGCGGCGGAGAGCCAGAACAGCGCAGGCTGCCCGCCGGGTTCAGCGTTTAATCTTCTGACTCTTTGTTTTCCACAAACAATCGGCCAGTGTCTCCATCAGTCAGTGAAACACGGATGTTTGCAGACAGAGAATATTCAGCCCTTTTTCATTCACATCTGCTCGAGAAAACATCCCTCAGCATCCAGCAGACACGCTGAGTTTATCTGCTCTGCCACATTCTGTGTTTCTGTCATATCTGAAGCGTTTTGACGTGACTGGAGAAAAGAGAAGATGTTGATCTGAGCTGTAGTTGTGTTATTCACACTAGATGAATGTGAAAGCAACAGCAGCTCGGTTCATTCAGAGAAACTGAAACCCTGCTGGAGTCATCAGATCATGTGCATCACATCAGAGCTTATGTCTGTACCTTACAGTTATGAGAGCAAAGGTGATATGAAGTTTTTGTTGCTTAAAGGGCTTTTGACGGCCATGTTTAGTTGTAACTAAATGAGTCCGAGGCTCTTTTACGCTGGAGGAGTTTTGACTGATGCCTTGAGCTTGAAACCCTGAAGTTTACAGCCTGCAGAAGTGATGCCAGTTATTTCTCAATGCTTCATGCCATTTAAATGCTTGGAATGTTTATTTAATGTTATTTCATAATGTGATTGTAAAAAATGGTTTATAATTTGTGGTTTCTTTTTTTAATTCAGGTGTAATTTAAGCAGAAGTACAGCAGGGTTTTGATGCCAGAGTTGTGTTTTTTAAATTGTGTTTAAAGAAACATTTATAATGAAACAGAATAAATGATCTCTTGTGATTTGTTTTGTGATGTATTGCGCTGAGGGTTTTTTTTACTTTTACCACAATGAAACTACAAACCCCATATTGTACCAAAATCTTCTGTTATGATAGGCTGCCGTTTATCATCGCTCCACTAGAGACCAGTAGTTACCCGCTGAAGTTTATCTCGTATTATTTTGGCGAAATACTGACATCCACACCGTGCCATTGTCAAATCAAAGCATGCTGGGTGGAAACGAACTCGTTTATTGAACGTTTCTGTTATTACACAACTAAATGTTTCTTACCTTCTGTAATACAGAACAATGCACCACCTTGTGTAGTCGTTTATCTGTAATTGTGTCTGTACTACACTGTAACCACAAATACATGAAAAGGGACGAGCAGGAATTGCTCCTGCAGTTCACAGGCTTTGTGCTTCATACGCCCGTCACCTGACGTGTGTCGGGGCGAAGACACGTGTGTCGGGGCGAAGACACGCTTCCATCTCCCCAAAGTCTCAGCAGATGCGTCCCAGGAGGCCGCGACGTGTTCCAGCCAATCACACGCGGGTTCCTGCACTCATTACATTTCCTTTAAACTGCTGCTTCAAAGGCAGCGAGTCATCCTCAAAGTCTACAGACAGAATCTGAAGGTCACTTTCCTTCTGTCTGCCCATCAGCATCTGAGCTGAGACTCAAGATTATAATGTAAAATCAGGTACTGATTCGGGACATTCGCACATTTCAGTGTGCAATAAATAACAGTGCAAATAAAAATAAAAGTCTATTCTATGAAACCCTTCTACTTTTATATTTAATCGTATTTATTAGTGAACATATCGCGAGAAAGCAAACATGCAATGAACTGTTTACATGATTAAAGTATTTTAACTAATTTAACGATTTAACAATCTATCTGATTTTAAAGGTACACACTAATCACAGGCACCTTTACAGGAACTATTAAATGCCTTGTGATCACTTCACAACTTTGACAATATCTGTACAGTAAAGTCTTAAATAGAGAATTAATGTAACGCATGTCTCCCCACCAATTACCGCCTGCTAAGCCCCGCCCACTTCCGTTTGGGCGTGACGAATCAGCGTGAACGCGTCGACGCGTTACTGAATAATGACCCGACAACAAACCTGCTACACAAGTAAGCGCTGTTTGTACAGCAGAAATGCTCCACAGGCATGTATGAATATTTGTTTTCCTGATGGAGTCTTACATTGATGTGTCATGTTCGATCACGGAGGGATTTTACACATCAGGAGTTGAAAAACAACCTCACTGACAGTCAGTCACACAACAATCACTGCAATACAGCAGGACCAGGGTTTCAGTGTATTATTAAACATCTAGTGTTTGGTGAGGGGGTTAAAGTAAATTATATCTAGTTTTAGCAGTGACTATACTAAAACTAGTATAGTATAGCTAAAACTAGTATATAATACTAACTAGTGTAGTTTTTAGCATAAATGCTAAAACTACAGTTGCTGATTCATTCTCATGTCATGTTAAAAACACACTGAACACAAACATCTAGAAAGATGTAATAAGGATGTTTCATTACTGTCCATTTAAACTGTCAGGCCAGTATTTGATATTTAATTCTAAATGCTGCTTATAATTACTGCTATAATATTAAAGTTGAATATCTTAGAGCCATCTGACCCCCAGAAAATGATTCTGCACTCAGGGCTATTGCACTGGACATGCAGTTGGTTTAAAGTGATGTTGAATGCCACACAATACATTTTCTCATGGCTTTTCAGCCCTTTGTGAGCTACAGGCACGTACAAACATCAGACGCTGGCGCTCAAAGCTCGTCACTCTGTTTTCTTTGGGCTAAGTAAGAACATGTCAGAACAAGTTCACATCAACTCATTGTTTTTGTTCAACCAGCTGTTTTTACTGACTTGTTCAGTTGAGTGGCGTCATCATGCTTGTATGATGTGTGTGCTTACAGAAGCTCATCTCATGGGAGCAGACAAACGGATTAACGTTGTTTAATTCTGCTTTATAACGCTTCAAACGTAGCTTCATCTGCTGCGCTGTTTGAACATGCATCACTTGTGTTGCTGCATGAATTTAAGAAGGTTAAGTATCTGGACACTATGTTGGTTTGAGAGATTTCATAACACAGCTGAGGAACATGCCTGTGTTTGAAACCGTTCCAGCTGGGAATGCAGGTCAGGTGATCTGCGTGAGGTACGGTTAGAGGTGTGTCTGTCACACAAACAGTRAAGTGAATGAGCGTGTGTGGGATTAGCGTGACGTCAGTGTTGCTCAGGTTGTGAGGTGTTCACACGCAGTCTCTCCTCCAGCGAGCTGAAGCTGCTCTGCTGGTTTTGAGAAGGGCTGGTGGGTGGGGTAGAGTCGGGGGTGTGTATGTGACACATCATTGGTTTGTGCTGTACATATGTACAAATCTCACTTAAACATCAGGATTACTGAAGTAGCAGGCCAGTGGACACACACGTCCAGTAATCTACTGTAGAAAGAAGACGGGTGAGTTTCTCTATGAAACGATCTTGTGTTTGTTTTACACATAACTGAAGTGTGATGGGCCTGTGATTGCATCAGTCTGAACACTGCTGAACATCAGTCTGTGCTCAACGCTGCAGTCTCATCTCACTTCTTCTCATTGTAAAGCATCTGTACATGGACAAGCTCTGAGGAAAACATTCTTTCTGTAACTTAAGATTCAAGTTACCAGTTCATTAACATATGATAGTATACTGACACAATATAACAGAGGTTTGTGTATAACAACCACAAAAATATTTAGACATTTAAGCCACACTTAAATATTGACATTATTTTTGCATTTCTTTTGTTTTAACAGCATGCTTGTGCTTTTTGTTTCTTAAATGTCACATATTTTGTTGTCTAATGTTAGATTTTTTACATTGACTTAAGTGTTATTCAGTCCCGGTGTCTTGTGTTCAGTTTTGTGTTCCTATGTGTAACAGTTCACAGCAAGTTCACATGAGTTGCCTCATGTCTTATGCTTTTGTCCTTCAGTTTAATAAATCTGGCAGATCATTCTCTCTGTGGTCAGACATAATCTCTCATTTGCTCAAATGTTAATCATGGTTTTTTGTATGCCTGTTTTTCCTGTCAAGTATTTATACTTACTTCAGGAGGGACTGTTGGTCCCAATTCTATAGAGACCAAAATATTATATAGTGTTGGGAGTGGACTTATATTTAGACATGTCCCAGTAACCAGTCATCCAAACCAGTACACTAACTTTGCTAACCTAGCATTTTCAGAAAATATTTGAATCTAGCCTTACATTTGTTCCAATTTTCAGATCTAGGTGAGCACAAAAATGGTTTTGGTTCTGGTTTTCAGAGCTGACACAGTCTCTTGTGTCATTTATTGTAAATTTGGCGTTAATGTAAAGATCTCTCTGTCTGTTTTATTTCTGTTTTTTTAATTGTTACATTATGTAGGAGATGAAATGAACATTTAAGGCAGGAGAGTGAGGTCTCTGTAGAACCTCAGCAGAAGTCAGAGTAGTGATTTCTGTGGCTTTCCCCAACCAACGCCCTGTCGCTTTGCTTGTAAAAGGTGTTGCCTTCACATTAATGTTACTGTGTTACTGAGAAATGTAAAAAATGCAGGATTTACCGTACGTTACCTCTTACAAAACACTGTTAGCAGTTACAGGAAGGAACAGCGACGGTTCTTTTGTTTATTGGACGTGGGCTGTTGTGCTTTCACAAAACTGGTATTATGCTGTACCAGCTGTGTTTCTGTGCTGTATAAAGGCTTGCATTTGTTTTTCCAATACTGTTTATAGTCATGCTTCTGTGAGGTATCCTGGTTTATGTTCTAGTCTAGTCCCTTCAGCTGAAGTCTCAGGTTTGTGAATTCAAATGTCTGATCAGAGAGAGAATCAGAGCTATCCACATTTTTTCTAATCATTTTCCCATAGTTTACCTCACTGTGAGTTTGAAATGCATCACAGAGCACAGATCTGTCTTTGTACAGAAAATCCTCTTAGGAACTCTGTGGCTGCATCCAGACTCTGTTACTTTCATATTTACCCATCATTCATCACTTTCAGCTACAAAAACTTTTCGTCTGTGTTTGTACAAGATGTTTAATCTGTGACTACCTCAGTTAAACTTCTGTATCGACACACTGTAACGACCCCTGCTGGAGCGGATTCACTATAACACAACAGCAATGACTGACTGACAGAAGAGGTTTAGCCAAGACACAACTCTTTTATTTCTTCCTCCTGGTTCATTTTAACATCAGCCTGTAGGAAGTGAATGAGGGCTCTGTAATGCCACAAAACCCCATGATTATCTGAAGACCATTCACAGTGATTTACAGGGTCTTTGGCTTGATTTAAAGAGTGTTGTGGGATGCCAGCGGCTGGCTTGAAATGCTAACTTTAAAACCTCACAGACTAGTTAGCAAACACATGAATGTTTGGTGTCATAATGCATATGTGCTTGTGGAGGTTTTAGTCTTTTACTGGGAAGAGAAGAAACTTGACTTGTACCCAGTTTAATGTGACAGTTTCCAGCTCTGCCCGCACACATCATCACAGTTTACATCACAGTTTCCATCACAGGTTGGACTGTTTGACCAGCTGTATCTCTCTGTTTCTCTTCCAGCATTTGACCGTGTGAAGAACTACACGCTGTAGCATCTCACAGGATGAAAAAGATAGACTGCACAGCAAAAGACGCGCCGGGAACTGTGAGTTCATTTCAGCACTTTAGTTGTTAGTGTACAAAGTGTGAATAGGGAATCAGTCGTGAAAGTGGGACAAAGCAGTTTCATTCTGAAGAACATCTGTGTTTGAAAAATCATCACACGACTAAAGCAATAAAGCAAGTTTAAAGAAAAATTGTATACATTATTTACATGAATGTTAGCTCTTATAATGCGAACAATTTATAAGGGCATGTTTTTGTAATTTGTGCACTTTTTATGCACATTTTGTGGTGAGTGTCATGGTGACTATCTGCTCTGATCTTAACTCTAATTACAGTCAAAATATTGTGTCATATTTGACTGGTTTCACATTTTGATTTTAATATTATAGTTCTGCTGGCCATTACTCTGAGATAATAACATCATGTTTTGAGACTCTTTGGCTGTATCAGCGACTCAATGATGGATGTGCATAACATTATAACATTATAACTGATGCCTACCTGTGTTTCCATCAGTCTTGGTTTTAGATGTCATGCTGTCTGTCTTGTGTTCAGGTTGAAGCATTTAGTGTCTGCTGGTCCTCAGTGGGTCTTTAGATCTCCACAGAGGTGTGTCTGAAAATGTAATACAGCAGTTAAATGAGTTGTTTAAGGTGACAAATGAATGTTTTAGGAAAATGACATGATTCGTTTCAACTAATCAAATCATGTAAAGAAAGCATTAAAAGCATAAGAATAACTCATGCTGTCTGATCTCATAAATGTCATTAATTTCATAATTGGCTTCTCAGTTAATAACCGCAATAATGTTTGAACGGTAAGCAGCAGTGTCTGATCTCAGCCGCTGTACAGGGAGACAAATGCTGTAATCCTGGGATACCTCTGACAGCTGATGTATTCCCTGAGCTCTGTGATACTTCACACTCAGACGGTTGTATGGATTTTTCACTAGCTGAAGCAGTGTCAGATAAACCGTGTACAGAGCTGTGTGTTTAGTGAAGGGCAGCTGTCTGTCAGGGCTGTTTAGAGCAGAGAGAAGTTTCAGTCTGCAGCTATTAGTATTCACAGGACTGTAAAACCACGGGACGCAGCCTGTCAGGTGATTCCTGAGGGCTGTTTGTGGACGTGAGGGATGACCTCACATTGATTTCCCCATTCCATCAGATAGGAACAGATGCTGTCCAGTCTGCGCAGGATCTATTCTGTAAACGCTGCGTTTGTGTTTGTTTGTGTTGTGTCAGGTGTGCGATGGGTCGCTGGAGTCACCGGAAGCAGATGCAGAGGAGGGAGCTCCAGCCATGGAGCTTTTCCAAGTGCGCAGGCGTTCCAGTCGGATTCTCCAGCTGCCCCCTTTGGTGTTCCGGCAGGCTGAGCAACATTACTGGAGCAGTAAAGAGATCGAGCCCATCGCTCGGCCCACCACCCTGGCACTGAACACGCTCCCCATCATAGCCATCACTTCTGCTGAAGCAGACAGGTGAGCGACAAACGTCAGCCTTTCAGTGAACACGTGCTGTCAGCCGTGTCTGTTCTTTGAAATCATGACAGTATTGAATCAGAATTCATTTTCT
>JBAJNP010007902.1:0-21429 GCA_036877545.1 Yasuhikotakia modesta | reverse complement strand
CGCCCATATGAATGTGCTGGGGTTCAGACTGAATGCCAAGAAGTGTGTGCTTTCCCCAGTGCAGAGAACCACCTATCTAATTGTTATTTGGGTCAAGGTCACAAGTCGGTGCATCCATGCATTAGATATGTGGAAAAAAACCTGGTTCATCTCTCAGGGCCCAGTGTTGGGAGATCCTGGTCGCCATGTTATGCTAGTTACTGATGCGTCCCTCACTGGTTAGGGAGCAGTCCTGACTGGCCGCCCAGAACACGGAAAAAAATGCTTGCGGTATTTCAGGCCCTGAAGTTCTTTCTAGCAGACTTAAAGACAAGTATGTTTTGATGCGCACAAACAATACAACTAAAGTTGTTGCATATATCAATCAGCAAGGACGTCTGCGGTCATGCCCCCTATACATATAGGTTGGCACACAAGATTTTGGTGTGGACTCAGGGTACACTTTGCTTTCTGAGAGCAGTTTATATACCCAGTTTACCCTTTGGGGACAAAGACCAGGAAAAGTTTAACTGCATGTGTCCTGTGAAAGCCTGTTAATCTGTTTCAGCCCACACAAGAGGGTCAACCTTTTTCCAAGCAGACTCTGTCTGCGCATGCCTCATTCAAGACTGAAGCTAACCCGAGCTGCGCAAAGCACATGCCTTTATAGTTTCATGGTCATGATGTCACTCTGTCTGTGACGCCACACCCCGTAATCAATGATTTGACACACCTGTATCAGAGTGCATAAAAGCTGAAAGCGTTCCCATAGCGTCTCGACGCAGCATCTCGTTCCCTTCAGGGAACCAGGGTTACATACGTAACGTGAGATGTCCTGTTGTATGTTTTTAGGTTGTATCAACACTCAGGTAAGAGAAACTCTGGTTTCAGAAATTCTGAAGCAAGGCAAGCACTGCTATTATACTAAATATTGCTAAATATTGGCACTTCTGGAACACTTTCTGGCCAATCAAATCACAGGACCATAACTTATTTTTAAGTTTATATATTGCAGATCTATGAATAGGCTAGTATGTTTATTCATCCAAGAAGTAAAATTATAGAAATCTCATACAGAATCCTAGAAAAAAAGCAGATAAACACAACAGGAGACAGAAGCATCTCTGTGTCTCTCAGACAAACTCAAATGTTTGCAGCCAGACCCCAAAACCATGTAGAAGCTATAAAAATATACATATACTGATGATGTGTTAATTCAGTTTTACGAAACATCTGAGCTCTGAATTAAGTTGCCATTTTTCATTGCTGCGCTGACACCTGTTTATAATAGGGGGCCCTTGGTGACTTATGTCCATATTATTACAGCCTGTGGTGAGAGATCAATGTTTTTCTCCTTCCTTCAAGTTCAGTGACACAGTGTTACCTACATTCTAAAGAGAGCTTAGAAAAGTATATGAGAGAGCTTACATGTTTGATGCAAATCTGAGAAATCAATTTCAAATTATAGAAGATATTGAGATTTCGACAGTCCACTTTAGACATCCTATTACTTATAAGCATTATTGCAAAGTTACCAATAATTATGCAGTATGTATAAATCAGATTGAAAATAGCCCAGAATGTGCATTTATACAGCCCCTATATTAAAGCAATCTATAGGGAGTTTTAGCCTATTAATAATCTTTTATAATCATAATGTTTTGATGCACTGATGATCAGTATGTGTTCTGTATATTTTGACTTGCTGATGTAAACAACCATTGTATCACACTTTCTCAGAGAGAAGTGGTAGCATTTATCCAACCACTCATTGGTGTTACCTAGGGATTTGATCTGATCAGTAATTAGCATGTTGTAATTTCCTAAACTTTGTCTCTGGATATGGCAGACAAACTGTGGAAATACAGCATGTTTACTCAAGATTGAGCCAAGATGTCTGTCACTTTTGCAAAAGCTTATTGATTAGGCTGATGGTAATCTGACAGACATCTGTACTTCCTCAGCTTTCAACCAAAGCCGACAATTTTATTCAAAGGAGAAAAGAACCCATGTGTCTGGCCTGTGAAGAGTTTCTGCCTTCAGTCCAAAAAGCAAGTGAGAAGATTCAATGAACAGTAACTACTTAGATCAGGCCTCAGTTCCAGTCTAACACTGTTTGATCTTGCATTCATGCGATTCCCTGATTTCCTCCCCTCAGATGAAGCAACACGTTCATACAAAAAAAACAGCTTCAGATTGAAATGGTGCAGCTGGCATCTGGAACAGAACAGCCGCACCAGCAGGAGGCCTCTCACAGACTGTTGCATGAATTCTTTATTCTGTAACCAAGCTGTTGAAATGAGGTTTTCAAGAGGATGTGGGAAACAAGATAGCAGAGACAGTATGAAGTAAATATCATGTTGTTTTAAAAAAGAGGAGGCAAGGCTTTCAATGACTTTACTGTTACCTTAGCAACACAACTGTGCACTTTTCTTTCTGGTACCATCTAAATGCAGCATCATCCCAGGAACTAGGCGTCCCCTTATTTCCTGTCTACTGCCTGTTTGAATTACGCCCTGCTGTACTCCCTCTCCTCTCTCATCTCACATGTTCATTCCAGATTGCTAGACTACCTTGGAAGGAAAAAAATTGCAGACTTTAGAGGCAGATTGTTCATAAATGCCTGGTTCTTTCTAGCATTGACACAATTATTTGCTTTTTGCATGCATATGAATTAGCTATTCTATATGCTGCCTGTAGAAAACATTTGCATTGCTGAACAGTGAATAGGTTAAACTACAGTGGGTTTCCATGGCTTAGTCTCTCTCTGAATGCCACGGCTCAGTCCAGTTGGGGGCTGTGGAGATCAGAATAATAGGTGACACATGCCTGGACAAATCATCTGCCTACTGTGTTTATACTGTTTCTCTGTATTGTATTTGCACAGTGCCATGAAATTAAACCTCACTACTAATTGTTGATATTCTCTTCTCTCTGGTTTAAGTGTATCTCTACTCTAGCTTGCAGGTCAAAAACTCCCACAAAGGCCATTAGAAATGAATTTATACTGCTTGTTTAAATTTCTCTGCATGTTCAGGGAAACAGTGGAATTATAAAAATGAAGTGCTATTTTTCACTTCAGTATGTGTGAAAGTAGAGACACAGTCTAGCAGGTGTTTTGTAAGTCCCTGACTGTGTGAGGGAGGTTTTGCTATAGTAAGCCTTTATTCTGTGTGTCTGGCCAGCACATTAATTTGGAGTATTGAGCACTCCACATAATAAAATATTACAATTCTCCTACATCAATTTATGTAAAACACAAAGTAAAATTAAACTTTCCCTGTCATTGAAACTTACAGAAACAAACCCAAACTAGACTATTATACCCAATAAATCAGTCCCCTATGGCTTAATCACAACCACAGTTATCTCTTGTTACCTTCATGGTCTTAAGATATAGAACTGATCTCCATCTTTGTTATTTTATAAAAAATGTTCATGAGTTCATGGATTTTGACAGATTCATGTTTCTCTTCACACTGTATGTTCTTGTTTGTCTGGGGCTCAGTAGACAGGGTTAAAGAGGGTTCAGTCTACAGTGTGTGTGTGTGTGTGTGTGTTTGTTCTGTCTAAGAAATTTGGCTGGCTGTGTTAAGGGTAAGGAGGGGCACTGAAACATTCTGCATGTGTGTGTGTTTGACCGGGTGAAGCTGGGCCACTGTAGGCTCTAGTGGAACCCAAATGGATCTTTTCTGTGGATCTGAGTTAGGATCATCTCAGTGGGACTGTGCTCCACTTTGTCTGCCTCTCCTTCCAGTAAAATAGTCCAGCCATCAGGCTGCAGATATGTGGTTTTCCGGCTCAGCATACATCACATTCTTTCCTACTAGGCCAAGTCCAACCCCTGCCCGGACCCTATTTAACTAAAGAACTACTTTTTTTACCTGAAAGGGTTTAATCACTAGTTTCTTACTGAGGCAGCTTGACAAAATTGGAGAGGGTTGGGTTTTTAGGAAAGTAAATCACATACATACATGACACATTTATTAATTTGGCAGACTTACAGTGAATTCAAGGTACACATATTTTTTATCAGGACTTGCCTCACCCTGACATCAAACCCACAACCTTTGCGTTGTTAACGCAATGCTCTACCAGTTTAGCCAGGAAGGCTACACAAGCTGGACAATTAGTTGACAGAAAGTATAATGTTTGGTGACAGGACATTCAAAAATTAACAACTTTTTTTAAAATAAAAATTAGGACACAAGTATTTTGAACAAATTATATGCCTATTGTTTGGATAACACATCGGTTATAAGTTAAACAAAAAAAGTTAAATAAAAGTTATATAAAACATTGAAAATGTTGAACATTTATCAATGTCAATTATCTTTAAACGAACAACATCATTGTGAAGTTCGCCGACAACACTGCAGTAATAGTACGGATCACTAGCGGAGATGAAGAAGGTGGCCAGTCTTGTGACATAGTGTGAGGACAATCTCAAACAATCTCACCCTGAACATTGACAAGACAAGAAGATGATAGTGGACATGAAGAGAGAGAGGAGAACCCACCAGCCACTATTTATCCAAAAGCTTGAAGTGTGGAGGGTGAGCAGCTTTAAATATTTCCGGGTCCACATCAGCAAGGACCTCACCTGAATACTCAACTCTACCCAGCTGGCCAAGAAAGCACAACAGCAACTGTACTTCCTAAGGAGGCTGAGGAAGTTTGGCATGACACCCCAGATCCTAAACAACTTCTACAGCTGTGTTGTTGAGAGTGTCTTGACCAGCTGCATCACTGTGTGGTATGGCAGCACTGCACCGAGGGATTGCAAACATCTGCAAAGAGTGGTGAAGACTGCTAAGAAGATCATGAGGACTCCACTACCCTCTCTGCAGCCTATTTACCACAGCAGAAGCCACAGGAGAGCTAGCTGTCTCCATCCTCAAAGACTCAACCCACCCACAATATGGACTATTTACACTCCTGCTTTGAGGACGGAGATACGCGCTCAGGACTTCCAGATTAAGGAACTCCTTCCCCTCAGCTATTAGACTTTTAAATGGGAAGCCATCAGACACAGACTTGTCTCCTTTGTTGCTACGCAATTTGCACATTTTCATGATTCAAGTTTATTGCTATTATCATGCACATTTTAATTTCTTTAACTGCCCACATACTACCCAACATATTGTTGCTATCTACTGCACTGTTTTTTGTATTGTTTTGTATTGTATTGTTAAAATGTTCATGTTCATTGTCTAAACTTTATTATATTATATATGTTATATAGTATAGATGTTCATTGCACAGGGAAACTTGGTTTTCTCACTGTGCATATGACAATAAACACTTTGAATCCTTAAATCCCCATAATGTGCTTGTGTCCCTAAATCTCCCTAACAATGTGCCCATTCTTTAGTGAACAACTGTAAAATTCTTGTCCTCTGCTTATATGCTTCTTAAATATACTTATATGCTTCTATAAGTTCAAGTTAATTACATTTTCTAAATAAATTTTTTTCTGCAGAATTAAAGCACAAGATTAAATATTATCCATGCCACCTTGGGTGCTTCAGGGCACAGTGGTCTCACTAGTGGACTGCTTAGTGGACGTGGGGGAATTGCTACCTGCATGGAGGTCCTTAGAGCCATTTGATCGGAGGCTTTCAGTCGGCTGCCGTTACAGGACACCGGTCTTAATAAACACTCCGAGAAGCCAGTCTCAAGAGACTCGCTTCCTTAGGAGACCATCTGGCAGGATGTGTACTTTAGAACAGGATTACAGAATACAGATTGGTTCTCCCCACCTTGGTGGGGCCTGTGCAGGCTCTGGTTATAGAATGAGAAATGAACACTTCCCTGAGGAAGAAGGCCATCAGGGTGGTCCCTCCTTAAAACAGAGTCTGGGCTCTACATCTCTGTCTCTTGAACCACTTAGTCATGACACTGAAGTTCAAGATGCTCACTGTGAAGCATTGTGTCTTAAATAAAGTCTGAGGACTGGTTTGTCACAATAGATCTGAAAGACCCATACTTTCACATCTCTATCTGTTATCAGCACAGGAAGTTCCTGAGGTTTGCTTTCAGGGGCAAAGCTAACCAGTATTGGATCTTCCATTCCAGGTTTATCAGGGTATCTGCATATTCAATTATATAGATGATTAGCTCAATCAGAGCAGTTGGAGGCTCAACATTAAGATGTCATTCTTGCACATATAAAACAGCTGAGGTTCAAAATGCAGAGAAGAGTGTACTTTCTTCAACTCAGAGAAAAACTTGGCCTTGTGTGGGATCTGGGCCTTGTGTGGGATTCAGCCACAATGCAAACACGTTTGTTGTCTGCTCAGAAGTCACTCACTGTAAAACAGTTTTAAAAAACTGCTGGGTCTAATGGCAGCTAATTCCAATGTAATTCCTCTTGGCCTGCTGTATACAGGTCCTTGCAGTGGTTGCTTGCAACCAAGGGGTTTTCCCCTATAAGAAATCCATTTCGCACAATCAAAGTCATGCAGCGTTGCCTACGTGCTCTACGTGCCCTACGTTGCCTACGAGTCACTGTGTCAAACTAGTGAACTGTCATAAGTATGTGGGGAGGTCACCCTCTTGGCAGATCAACTGCCTGAAAAATCTGGCAGTGTTTCTGGCTTTGAAACCTTTCCTCTTGGACTGGCATGTTTTTGTGCACACCAACTGTTTCTTACATCAACCATCAAGAAGGTCTTCCCCATTTTACATGGCAGGTGCATCAGATCCTTGTATGGTCCAAGAGAAAACTCCTCTCACTGAGAGCAGTTCACATCCCTTGACGTCTAAATTTGAGACAGGGACAGAGGCCCAGGGATTGAAAGCTTCACCCTAAAATGGTGCAGCAGATATGGAGAATTTTAGGCAGGCCCAGGTGGACCTTTTCACCTCTCAAGAGACTGCACAATGCTTGACCTCTCTCTGACTGATGCCATGATCTCTCTGACTGATGCCATGGTGCAGACTTGGCTGTGGCTTCATCTGTATGCTTTCTCCCAATCTCTCTGCTCCCAGAAGTTCTGAAGAAAATACATGAGGACACAGTCTCTGTGCTCTTAGTAGCCCTGTTCTGGCCGAGCAGAGTATGGTTCTCAGATCTCACCTTTCTCCTCAGTTGTGCTCCTCGTTTCTAGCCCATGGAGGAGATATCTGACCTCCATCTTTCAAATGGCCTTTCTATTGGCTATCACCTCTCTGAGGAGAATTAATGACCTCCGGCCCTCTCAGAGTTCCCTGCTTATCTAGACTTCATACAGAGTATGTTTCTAAAGTACCATCCTCTACACTACAGCCGGTCGTACTTCAGACCTTTTGCTCTCCTCCATTCCGGCAGAGATGCCATGTGGAGAAAATATGCTCAAAAGGTCCTGCTAAAAGAGGCAGATCCTCAGTTGATGGTTTGTGGATCTCTTGAGTCCTCTGGTTTTACCCCTCCTTTGAGGACCAAGGCTTACTCGACTCAAGGTATAGTGGCCTGGTTCCTTAGGGGAATGAGATTCTGCGTCTAGGAGCCATACTTTTTCCATCCCTGTGCACGCCTTCTTCATTTATGAAGCTACTGGTTTATTCACTGCACAGCCATAACATCACCCCGTCTGTGCAGCTTTTAATGGACAAATAATAAAAGTTATTTTACCTCAAATTATAGAACTTCAATGTCCATAATTGATAATCTGGAAAGTGGTTGATGTTTCAGAATTATATGGCCATTTGGAAATTTTAGAATGTAATTTGTAATAATCATGGCTAAATGTCTACAGGAACAATATCTGACACAAAATTATTGTAGACCACTGACAATAAGGTGGCAGAACCCCACACGCAATTATAATTAACAAGCTGCATTGCATCAAGCATATGTCACCACTCAACAGAGGTTAACCTAAGTACTTCATCATGACTTTTCTTTATAATTAACAAGTATACTGTACATGGAAGCAGTCAAGTTTGAGTGATCCAAGCCCTTTTGGCTCTTTTGCAAGAAATCAAATCATGCACAACAGGATAGATAACATTTCTCTGAAACTGAGCTCTGGGGCAGAACATGTTTTCTGGCTCCACTCACCATGGTTTGCCCTGATAATGACCCCAGAAAGTTTCAGTCGTGAGAGAGGGCCAAATCTGGCTTGTTTTAACCTTCAGCAGACCTTGATGATGGGTGGTAGAAGCCTTTCTTTATGTACTGGTGTGAAGCCTTGTTAAAGCTTGATTAGCCATGATGATATCGCTACACAATTGAAATCTCAGACAAACATTATATCTGTAATTGCCTGCTTGTCTTTGGAGGGCTTTCCAGAGGGGGAAAGACTACACTCCTCTCCTCTTTCTCCTGGCTACCGAAACAGTGCAAATACATGACCATTGAACCAAATTCTTCATCTCCAGCGGCAAACCCTTGAGACCTGTAAAAATCTTTTAAACAAAGATTTTAAAGAAGGTTCACATATACTTTAATACAGGAAGGGTTTGGGGAAAGGCGTGTGAGAAAATAAAAACCATAATTGTCCACATTCCAACCGATTCAATATATAAACAATTTGACTGTCAGCCATGAAGAGGGCAGCTGTAAGTAATTTTTGGAGTAGATAGTAATCAAGGCTACATGCAAAGCAGTACTCCTCTGGCAAACCTTGCAGCTCTGGCCTGTGCTGGAAGGAGAATTGTGATGTCCTAGAAACAGTTGGGTTTAAACAGCACTGAATTGGCATGGAAAGTGTGGCTTTAGAGCCTAATTCTCTTTTATTTGCCATGTAGCTGAATGTGGCTCAGGTATCTACTCACAGAAAAATAAGGGGCCTTGTGAATTACTTGTGAATCTTCTCACTTCTCACATTAAATTTTTTAAGTGTAATTGCAAAGTATGCTTTCTCTTTAACATTACAATTTTACTCAGTCATTTAAATGTCATCAACATACATTTTGTTCACCATTCTGGCAGTGTATATGCATGACAGTCAATATGCTTTAAATTTTGAGGTCAAGTTAAATTTGCTCTTTTGAAGAATGTCTTGTGAAGAAGAGTGGCAACATGTTACTTGGCCATGGAACTTATTTGTTATTTCTTAACTGTTTTTACAGAAGACATTCTGAATTCACACAAAGTGGTGAAAGAGAGTTCAGCAGTTCTTTTATTATTGCTGATAGCGGTTTCTAATCTAATTTCTCTTTGTATGATGACCCAATTTGTGAACTGAGGTTGAAAATTGAGGAAGGTTTTATTATTAATATGATAGCAGTTCATCAGTGTTTCAAAATGGTAACTTATTAAATTAGTTTGAATTAAGCTTCAGTGAGGAGGGACTAGATTATGTTTTTTTGGACAGAGGACTAAACTTTTCGTACACTGAGCAAGCTGTAGTTTATAGGGAAAGAAGGTTATCACAGCCCTTTTGGCAACTGCTACTTCTAAACTTAAAAAATTAAAACGTTTTGATTATGAACAAGTGATAACATGAGTAAGCGTGTGTTAGCATTTATTACTGAATAGAAATAATAGGATAGAAATAATAGCTGAATAAAAATGGCTTACTGCATACATTTGTTAAAATTCTGTAAATCAACATACTGTTATAGAGGTTGCTAGTGATAAATGATGGTTGTGTCAGTGATAAAATTTGTGGCAAAATTATTGTTTTAGTAATAAGCTGAAGCTAACAGGATAACTGCAATTGTCTTGTAGTTAAAATAATAAACTTTTCAAAGAATAACTTCTAACCCTTGTCCAGCTATAATATTTTCACTGTTAATATTCTATAATATTCTCACTGCAATTAATTTTCACATTAATTGCAAAAATAAAAAAAATGTTTTTTTTTAATTTATACACCACTGTAACATATAGCGAACACATTCATAACACTTACACATGCTGTTTTGCATACATTTATACACATCCTAGTTGCTTGCTGTTAATAATATTACAGTTGTTACTGTGTTTTCAACTATATTAGTCAGAACTTAAGAAGTCATGCACTTTTTAATCTGTACACAATTCTTCGGTGTCGCTTGTACCTAAAGACTGACTACAGTAAGAGTGAGCCAATAGTCTATGAATCAGAATCAGAAGTTTATTGACCAAGCATACTTACATACACAAGGAATTTGGCATGGTAGATGTAACACATGTAAACACATAAACATGGTAGTGTAATAAACAGTAGTATAACATAATATACATACAGTACACATATTCTACAAATATACACATATACAGATGTATAGAAGGCAAAAATATATAAGGTATGTACAGGTGAGGTACTGAACTTTGCAAATGTAATGTGCAAAGATGAATGATGGAATTATAATAGGATACAATGCAGTATGTAATGAAAAGGAGAAGTGGGAAGCACTCAACTGTTCAGGAGTTCAGAGGAGTAATGGCAGTGGGAAAGAAACTGTTCTCGTGTCTGAATGTTTTTGTGCGCAAGGATCTTGACACAAGAAAAGTTTCTGTTCCACAACCATCATCACATTTTCCACTGCCATTACTCTTATGAACTGCTGAACCGTTGAGTGCTGCCAAGAGTGCAGGTTGCTGTGAGAAATATTATTGGTTTGATCTACTGAACGAATGCAAGAGATAGATTCTGTTCATGTATGCACTGTATGCAATGGTAGTCTACAGAACAACCACTGGGTCTGCACCAAATTACCTAAAGTCATAGGTACAGACCTATGTGCCCTCCGACCTATGTGTGTTCAGCTAGTGAGCAACGCCTCGTGGTGCCACAGCACAGAAGCAAAAAATGGCTGTCACGAACCTTCTCCTGGATTGTTCCCTCCTAGTGGAATGACCTTCTGTATTAAAACAGCTGATTCACTCTCCATCTTCAAAAAAAGACTAAAAACTCACCTTTTTAGACAATACTTTCCCAATTAATACCACTTAACTACTACTAGCACTTCTTTTTCCTCTATACTTCTTTCTGCTCTCTATATAAAAAATAAAAAACAAGTGCAGTGGGGCGTGGGGACAACTGCACTTATTTGCTTACTCTGTGCTAGTCTAGGGAAAATGACACAATGCTTATAGGACTGTTGTTTTTTTTTTCAGTTGATACACTGTTTTATATTGTTCCTTCATTTGTAAGTCGCTTTGGATATAAGCGTCTGCTAAATGCATAAATGTAAATGTATGAAATGAAGGAAACATTGTCTCTTTTGTGTCTCGTGTTCTCCTGATTGATTTAAATACACATCCTAATCTTGTTCACAAAGAAAGATTACTATAATGAAAGTACACAAACACGTTATTCAATTTAATTCAGTTTTATCTTTATAGCATTACATCGCTTCAAAGCAGCTGTCACAAACTAAATTACCCAGAACCCCACACTGGGACTACCGCCTCTGTCCACTGGCTCTGTCAGGCTGCTCCATCCCTCTGGCTCCTCCTCCGTCCTTAGTCGCAGTAGCTCCACCGTGGCCTTCCAGGTCCCTGTCTTTGCCTCTGTAGCCGGTGACATCTGCTCCGCCTTGGCCCTCTGGAGCCTTGTTGTCACCTAGGCTCATCGGCTCTCCATCTCCACCTTGGGCTCCACCTTTACCTGATCTGTATCTGTTGGTCAGCACCCATGAGTCATCAGCCCTTCCTCCTACATGGCTCCTCTTTTCGTCACCTCCTCCGTGGGCCACCATCATGGCTGCGGCCTGGGTCCCACCTGGCTCTTTCTGCTTTGGATCCCTTCTGTCTCTTCCATGGCTCCTCCCTTCATCATCATCACCCTGGTCCCTGTGTGTCCTCCTCTCGGGAGTCTGGTCTCTGCCAAAGCCTCCTCTGAGACTATGTTTGCCACCTAATTCCCCTCCTTTCAGTCCTTTAAGGCACAAGGTTGCGCCTTTCAGGGGGAGGGGGGATTAATGTTACACCCCATGTGAACTTTCTATGTGGTTTCCCTCATGTTTATGTCCTTATTTGGGTTTCCTGTTAAGTTAATTCCCCTTCGCCTGTCTGTGTTTAATTAGTTTGCTATTTAATTTTGTTTCTGTCTAGTATTCTTTGTCCAGTTGTAGTATGTATTGTTGGGTGTTCCATGTTCTATGTATGCTTTCTGGTTGTTCCACGTATCGTTTTGGATTATCTTGATTAAACATGTTTGTTGGATTGCAATGTTGTTTTGTTCCTTGCTCCAGAAACCCATACACACATAATGCATTTGGCCAAGACTTTTGAATTTTGCACCTTATATGTAAGTGTTGGCTACATAAAGGTATAAAAAGGCATTTAGAAATCTTATGTAGTTTCAATACAAAAACAATTACAAAAAAATTGTAAAACTTCAGACTAACTATGTTTTCTCTGCTTTCTAATGAATATCGATTAGGAGAATGTATCACACCTACAACTTCCCCCTGTTACTGTCAATGGCCCATCTGCCAAAGACAGGCGTGTTCTCACCTACATCTGCTACACAATGAGCCAATGACAACACAGATTGTCCTTGCGCTTACCATGTGAATAGCTGATGGATGTGTTGTTAAGACGCTGCTGCTGGCTGCAGAACTTACAATGACAAGACCCTTTTCCAATTCTCAAAAAAGTAATTTTTAAAGTGCTACAGATAAGTCATAGTTTTAAAACAAATATATTTGAAAACTAGAATATTTGAAGTTTTTAGTGGTGTTATATGTTTCTGGGACAAAAACTTGTTTACAACAGTTCATAATACTATGTGTAGGCTAGAATAAAGAGGTCAGTCTTTAATCTAGATTTAAACTGGCATAAGTATCTGCCTCCCGGACAACACTGGGTAAACTGTTTGTTATTGTCTTCTATAAGGCTTGAAATGTAGGAGGATTTGGAGCTTTATAAAGCTTCTGTATTTTCTGTATTTTAAAATACTGTCCCTCTGTTCTATACGAAACACCTCTAATTTAGTTTAGTGGGGCAGTTTTGGCCTAATGGTCAGAGAGTCGGACTTGTAACCCGAAGGTCATAGGTTTGAGTCTCAGGTCTGGCAGGGATTGTAGGTGGGGGGAGACCAGCACTCTCTTCCACCCTCAATACAACAACTGAGGTGAGACCCCTGAGCAAGGCACCAAACCCCAAACTGCTCCCTGGGTGCACTTGGATGGGTAAAATGCAGAGCACAAATTCTGAGTATGGGTCATTATACTTGCCACATAAACCAGAAGCTAAGAGTTGTACCCCCTCAGGGCCCACACGCATAGGTTCCAAAGGCCTGGGAGAAGGTGGACAATAGTGCCCTCTGTCTGAGACAGAAGATCCCCCCTCAAGGGAATTTTCAGAGGACAGCCATCTAGGAGAGATATGAGCAGCATAAAGGCGTAGTCTCAGCCATGCCTGGACCATGCCATCTAGTTGCAGAAGGGCTGGATGAACTAGAGAGCACCAAGTGGGACATATTGCAGTCTCTTGTGAGGCGATAAGGTTAAATTGGGCTTGCCCAAAAATGTTTCAAATCTGCTTCACCACCTCGGGGTGAAGTCTCCATTTCCTGGGCCTAAGCCCCTGCTTCGACAGATTGTCTGCTCCCAGATTGCCTTGACTGGGGCTATAAGCCGCTCTCAGTGAGCGAAGCTTTCCCTGTGACCAAACCAGGATCTGGTAATGTAATACCAGGTGTCTGGTATTGGTTATTTGTGAAGAGGCTGTGAGGTCTCTCAGATTCGTGAGAAAAAATTTTAGAGCCTGAAGCACTGCTAGCATTTCCAGGCAATTTATGTGCCAAGCAAGATGGTGAGACTCCCACAGACCTTGGGCTGGGCGGCCGTTCAGAACCACACCCCAACCAGAAAGGGACACATCTGTCACAAGCATAACAACCCCCTGGATTTGTGCCACCACTGTAGGGATCTCATGTACAGTAGACCAATATACACAATATACACAGGTATCTCATTGGAAGCAGCTGCCATGAGACCCAGCAGTTGCTGAAACTGCTTCACTGTGAGTGTCAGGCCTTGCTTGACTCTCAATACTGCAGAGGTGATTGAATCTATACAAGCGGGAGACAGATGTGTCCACATCATGGTGGAATCCCGAATGACCCGAGATAGGGGGTTCTCTGAGCTGGAAAAAGCACACTCTTCTCAGTCTAAACCCCAGCTCTTTCATGTGCGCAAGAAAGACATCTCGATGTCGAACTGCCAGATGTTGGGAGGGTAATAGAATCAACCAATCATTGATATAATTCAGTATGTGGATGACCTGCGGCCTCAAAGGGGCCAGGGCTACATCCACACATTTGGTGAAAGCAAGGACGAACCGAAGAACTCGATATTGGTAGGTTTTGCCCCTCAAGCAAACCTCATGAACTTCCTCTGCTGGGGAAGGATGGGAATGTGAAAATAGGCGTCCGTTAGGTCTATGGTAGCAAACCAGTCCTTGGATCTGTATTGGGATATGACCTTTCTCACTGTGAGCATTTTGAACTTCAGTTGTCTCACTGAGTGGTTCAGGAGCCAATGTTGAGGTCAAAGATGGAACACAGACCCCCACCCTTCTTGGGAACAATGAAATAGCAGCTGTAAAGCCCTGTTTGCCTCTGCTGAGGAGAGACCACTTTGATGGCCTCCTTCCTTAACAGAGAAACCACTTCTAGAGCCCAGAGACCAGAGCCTGTGCTGGGCCCACCAGGGTGGACAGGACCCCTCTGAACGCTGATGGGTGAGAAGGGGACTTAATTCTGTAGCCTAGTTCTAAGGTACACAGGACCTGGCAGTAGTTTCCATGCTGCCATGACCCATAACTGGCGTGTCGGGTACAGTTGACCTGTAATGGTCGCCTGGCAGGGAACATCTGAGGTAATTTACATAGGGGCCTCTTTAGATGCTGTAGATGCTCCAAGTCTGCTGCCTCTCGGGACACTGGGAAGATACTTGCATAAGGCTGCTGTGTCCTGAAGCCTGGCACAGGATCCTCTGATGCCCTGGAAAACAGGACCCTGTCCTTAGCTTTAAGGTGGGGCAGGGTGAGCCATAGATGAGATTATTAGAAATATCAGCTGTTGATTAACTCAGTCACATCCTCAGATGTGATCAAGCCACTCTCATTCATTCCATAAGCAGTTCAGCTTGGTAAGCTTGCAGCATCCCTATAGTATGCAAGGACACATCTGCGAACCCCATGAATGCAACCGTTTCGCCTCAGTAGAAGCGGGAACAACACTGCGAGGGACACTAACAATGGCTCCCTCCTCAAAAAGAGCCTTCCCAGAGCAAGCACCCGTATGCGGTGATTCTTGTCTCTTGACTTAGTTGTCTCAAACACAACTAAGTAAACAACACATAGAGCGTGTGTATCCCAACCCGTAATGAAACACAGGCAGAGAGGAACACACGTTCTGAAATACTCTTTGTCTTTCCTTTAGCCAGTGGCATTCCAACTTAAATGCTCTCCCTCCCTGGTCTAAATACATAGAAAGACACACAATCAACAGACAATTTGACATAGACCACTTTACTGAATGAAAGACGCTTACCCAAGCAGTGCAACGCACGTGTCTTTATTGCTTCCTGATCACCCCGTATCACCCCGTATGTGACGGCACGCCTCATAATCAGTGATTCGACACACCTAAATGCTGGTATCGTTTCAATGCAGCTCAAGTTCCTGAAAGGGAACAATAATTGTCATGTTGGTTAGTACAGTTTGTATTTTGTTTCTTTACATTTTAGAACGAAGTCCCTCACTGCTGTCATACAATGACATGTCACTTTTCAGATGAGAGATCTGGGGATCAGACCTCATAGTGATTATAGCCCTGAAGATTTGCCCTCTCTAAATTTCCTCTGAGCTTGACAGGTGAGCCACAGCGAGAAGAATATCATCCCAGCATTCCACAGCATATATCCTCAGCAGTGCCACTACAATGAAATACTCTTCACTGCAGACTGTGATCTACATGATTCTACAGTGTGGCATATAGTGGCTAGATATACATTACATTTAGGCATTTGGCAGGCAGAACCAAAGTAACATACAGCATATTTAATATCAAATAGCATAAGTAATCAGTATGTGTTCTCTGGAAAAAAAACTCATGATCTCTGCTATGCTAATGCATAGCTCTACCAGTGGAGCTTAAGGATCACTGATGTCCATGCTTTAGTTGGTAATCTGGTCATTGATTAGCAGTTGTTGTGTTGATTTGACAGATAGCTAGCCAGATGGAAAGATGGAGCTGCTGAAATGTTACTCCTGACATAACTACTCAATTGTTATGTCATCCCTCTGACAGGAAATGTCCATGAAAGACAAGGAAAGGCCATGCTGAATATCTATCACTCAGTGTGAGCTCATGCATGTGTATTCGTGAAAGTATGGAATAGAGCCAAGCTATGGTTGACTTGGGGTTGTTGGGTGTCGACCTGCATGTTGTGTAACCAGAGAGACAGACAGAGGCAAAGAGAGGACAATATGTGACCCACAGCACAGGGGAGGGACAAGCTCTGACCCAACATGAAAACAACCTTGAAGGAGGGAGGCGCCTGACATATAATGCCCAGCTGAACATTTTAACAGAGAGTGACACACCGCTCACAAAGTTACTTAAACCCCAACAAGTTCATCTTATCTTTATATCTCACTTAGCTAACTTTGTGTTTCCAGTAATTTTCAGATGAAAATCAGGACACAGGTACATCAAATGGACTATATGACTGGATCAGCAGTCACCATGACATAAAGTTGTAAAGAATTCTGGATGACAAAGCTTGTTGGCACTGTAATTGAATAGGGTCCAAAACGCTTTCAGTAACTTTATGATGGAAACATTCTGTATCGTCAATGAATCTATTAAATCGTGGATTTTAGCATGTAAAAATTGCTCATACTTCACATATTTTATTTATATTTGTTGATAGAAACAGCATGGCCTACGATTTGCTTATATATTTTATATAGTAAACTCTTATCACTTTCACTTTTACTATATACTCCTCTAAAAATACGAAGGTCCTGGCATTTTTTACCAATAACACTTCATTTTACAGTGTCTTTGTTATATAATGTTATGTGTACTTATGTGTACTTAGTATAAAATAGTACTTATAGTACTTACAGTATGTTAATTATGCAAAAGTATATGCAAAAATGTGCCTAAAATGTCTAATTAATTTTGTGTCTTGTGTGTCTTGTAAGAAATTGAGGAGCTTTTTCAAGAACACATGCACTACAACCACACAAAAACCATTAAAAAGGTCACTATAGATGTAACCCCTTTTCAAGGCCTACATTTTCTTTCCCTGTGTGCAGCATTTCTAAAGCAACCGTTTAATTTTCCATTGACTTTCAGAAACTTTCATTAGCTAAATTCTGAAAGATTGCCTTCATTTTGTTTACGGTCTTAACTGTTCAAAGTGCTCCCCTAGTAATATACTGTGCCAAGATATGATGTCATTTTAGCAGCTTTCTGCAGCATGATATCACCTTTATTGACGTCAAGCACACTATAAATAATATATAAATGTTGCATTTTATTTATTCAAATCTCTTATGTGCCCCATTTCCTGTACTGGCTAATCCCTGAGCGCTGCAATAAATACGGTGTAAAAATAACCTTGCATATCATTTCTATTCTTGGAACAAGTTGGACACTGAGAAAGTGGACATTTGAAACTTGTTTCCCAATATTTTATTTGTTTGCAGGTTTTGTTACGATCCTAGTTATAAATAGTACTAATATTAAGGAGCATTTTAAAATCACATAAAAAAATGTCTACGCTTTTAATTTTGAATCAGATTACCTAATGGCAAGCTTTTGCGACCAGGGCTAGGATTTTTATGGGCTGAGGGTGGTAGAGGCCATGTTTATAGCTCTGTAGGCTAATGCTAGCTCTCCTCGGTTTTAAAGAGAGCACCTGTGCCACATAAATCTGTAACAAACTCCCTAACGAGTATGTTACATTTCTAACAAGCACACATGAGCAGGAGCAAAAGAGAGAGAGTGAGAAACAGAAAGAGAGAGAGAGTAATAGGTGGAGGGCATGGGGGGCAGTGGAAAAGAATGGCTACTGTATGAAGCCATTATAAGAGCCAGCTGTGGGTCAGCCATGTTACAGACTGTGAAAGAGAGAGTGTCTGCGCATGTTTGCAGACAGATTTGTACCAGGGAAGAAAAGATCGAAGGCTCATAAATTCTCTGCTCATTTCAGGTTCACTCACTGTGTTTAGCTGAGGCCCACCAACTAAATTGCTTGTGATTACAAAGGGCCCACCAACTAAATTGCTAATGAACAAAAACTAGCTCTCCTTTGCCTGTTTGCGCTTGAGTCTGATTGACACGCGTATGCACAAACATTTCTCAGTTGTCTGGTGGCATGAATCCTCCATGCAAGCAACACACAACTGAACACAGCTGCATTACTTGTATGATTTATACCAATTAATTACTTGGGTAAAAAATTTAAATACAACATTTAAATAAAAACATTTCAAACAGCTTTCATATTTATGGGAAATTGCTGTTAAAAAGTTCAGTATATTAGTTCCACTAGTTGGAATTAGAAGTAAATAAATTAAAATTAAAGTTTTTCTCGCTACACCCATTTTATTATAAACTACCCTTTGTGAATGCAATTTCTTTAGAAGGATTCAGGTCCAGTAATCATAAATATGAAATCATGGAAAATCAGGTGCTATTCACAAACAGATACATGATTTGTGGAACCTTCATTTTTAGCTTTTAGATGTAGAAACCATCAGCTTTTGCATCTTATTAATCAGGGTCCCTAAACCCTACAGTGTGGCACGTAACTTATGTAATATAAAATTAGAGCTTTATTCAGTCAGTAAGATTTGACAAAACAACTTTGCATGTCAATGCATGAAAGTAAGATTTAATAGCTAGACTGGATGAAGACAAGAATTTCAGAAAAAAAGTTGTTTTAAGTTTCTAATGTTTCTAAGAATTAATAAAACTTAATCTATTCTGTGTACAAAGCGATTGTCCAAATTCTTATGGATTTTAATGACACTTACAGTCACTGTTCTACTGCAGTGTTTTCCGGTCAAAATGGCATTTAACTGAGCTAAAACATCAAGTTCTAAACATCAAGTTCTAGAAACAACTTTCTAGTTGTCAAACATTTTATGGGCAGAAGTTAGGGGGGGACTAAAAATGTGCCTGTGTACTTTTCAATGTATCCTGAACTTTATTTTGAAAATGTCCTGTCACTCTCAAGCATAACAAAAAACGTTCTATATAGGTTAAATAAATATTGATAAAATGTTCATTTTGAGATGAAGATTCCTTTAGAATATTTAATATATGAGGTTAAATTTTACACATCTGAGACAAATATTCCATAAAAATCATCACACTAAACTCTACAATGTGGTGTCTTCAGTATTGTTTATAAGTGTGTAAGCTTAATTATACTTGTCATATATATAATGACAATGTAACACGCTTCACACATAAAACTCACATAAACACATAAAATGTCAGCATGTAACAGCAGCCTACAGAGAGGATCACTCCCATATATAACTGCATCACAGAAATGAGGACTGATGCTTGTAACTCCAAACAACTGCTTAAATCTAATTAAACACAGTAAATCAAGCCTAAATAAATCAAAGGCAAAACCAGGTGAAACTTTTTATTGCATAACATTACATAGGGGTCGTTATTCAATTAGTCCAAATGGCCTGAAATCCTTTATCTCCCTTATCTATTAAAAAACAAGGTAGGAATGATAGACTGATTAACTAACATGACCTGCTTTCACCATAAACACGTGTGCACCTGTTGGTAGCGGGTGTCTTTGAACACTCCACAAATGCAAACCAGACCTTGCAGGCGGCCATCCGAAAACAACGTATTGTGGGAACTTTAGGCTGGAGGGTCAGAGTTACGTGCCAAGGTTAGAAGAAGGGTGACAGGGTGGGGTGTGAGTAGGGATTTGGGGTGTAGAGAGTTTTTCAGCCGGGCAAGAGTTCAGCCCCATCACGGCAGGCCAATCTGTTCCAGACAAGCTAAATGACACATTATTGGATCCAGATTTGACACAGGCACTGTGTATATTACATTACCATACCATAGCAAGTCCACTTCAGCTCGTTACCTCCACCCACAGGGAGGAGAGAGGAAGAGTCAGAGGCGATAGAAAGGGTTTCTTTTACCCTTGTCTCCTGCATGCGTCTCTCTGTCTTTGCTGGGAAACTGTCAAATATTCCCAAGGCAGGTCTCGTGGAACGTTTCCCTCAGAACACCCAAGACGTTTCTGGGCTAGAGGGATTTCTTCATTAAGTTATTAGAAACACAAGACAGGGTTCCTGTCCTCCCTCCCTGGAAAGATGAAAAAGAGGGTGGGCAGGCAAACAGAGGGGACGAGTTGACCAGGGCAGGGTAGTAAGGTTAACTCTTTCATTCTGATTTTTTATTAGATTTCCTTCATCCCGAAGGGACCCTCAATCAGCAGCAACAACAAAATGCCAATGAGCATGTTATCACGACTGTTTTTATTTAAATTGACCGAAACAAAGCAAACAAAGATCTTTGTTTGCTAATGAAAAGTTATCCCTTTTTTACTAGGATAACAAATTAATTTATTGGTTTCACTAGTGCTACCAGACAATCTTTAAAATGTCAATAAAATAGACCACATTTTGTTTAGTATCTTCACAAAGTAATGACTTAATGTTATGTTAAAAATACTTTTTTTAGCATCAATGCTAATACTATTGTTAGTGATTTAAGAACCATTTGTGCCAATCAAACCATATCTTAAGATCAAAATATTAAACTCAAGAACATACAAGACCTTAGCAAGCAATGCACTAGAAACCAGCAAAGCACCCTAACATCTGCAAAATGACACCATGGCAACCAATTATTCTGTCTAATCCTAACTATAAAACCATCTCTATATAAATGAAGTGCTGTGAGGGTGAGAGGAAGCCAGCAGAACAGCCTGTGAACAAAAGGAAGGAGTATAAAAATAGAAAATCATCACTAAATACTTATTATAAAAAAGTTTACAGGCAGTTATTTGTCACTAACGCCAATCTGTTAAGTCATAACAAAAGTTTAAAACAACAAGATAGAAGATGGTTGTGATCTAAACATGCATGTGGCATCCTGAGTACATCATACTGATGGCATGACGCCACTCCTGCAGTTGCACCATCCAGTGTCAGAGAGAAGATTATCTGCTCTGATTTACTGCCCCATAATTCCATTCTTCCAGTGTTATGCAGGGCCACTCTCTGATCATGTACTGCAGCTGGGGCTCAAATAGCCTTACGTTTTGTCATGTGGCTTTTTACACTGGCTACCAAGTTTCTGCCATTTCCCTTCTCACCTGCCAAACAACAAGAGCAAAGAATACCCAAGGTCACAAATAAAAGCCTGCCAAAAATATGCCTGTGTGTCTGAGGGGGTGGCTGTGGTGCTACAGCTGTGAGATAACCTGATGGGACAAATGAAACAATAACAGCTGACTGGTGTGGCTTACTGACAGCAACTGAAGACAGGATAGTGTGATGCGGAGACGTCTTCTGGC